>JAMAKE010000041.1:13820-250625 GCA_023628695.1 Nectriaceae sp. PG4201 | reverse complement strand
AATGCCCTTTCCTTCTCTTCTTACTTCCTTAAATTAGCCTTAATCTTATGCCTATAGCATATTAATAAGGCTATCTTAATCTATTATATGCTTATATTTACTTAAGATAAAAGCAACCTCAAAGGGCAAGAAGAGTAGAAGCAATTCTATGCCTTATAGCATAAGATTATTACCTCAATGACTGAGGCTATATATAATAAGAGGCTCGAGGAGTGGAAGAAGTGCTACCTTCCTATATATATTAAAGAGGTAAGCTATATTATAAAGACCTAGCTAGATCCCTATAAAGAGAGATTTATTAAGGCTTGGGTTTATTAATACCCTTACTTCAATCAATTTATTATTTTATAAGTAAAGGGTATTCATTGGCTTATTAAGAGCTATTTAAAATACTCTTAAGCTAATCTCTTTAAGGCCTAGAGTATTATTAAGCTTATATTATTAAACTAGCTTTCTAAACTTAAGGCTAAGCAAGCTAAGCAGTAGATTACTATACCTCTTAATATATCTAAGGTATTATATAGCAATATCTATAGCTAAATCTCATATAAAGCCTTATAGAAGGTTAATGCTTAATAGGCATAACTATTAAAAGAGCTTCCTATATATATAGAAGTCTTTATAAAGACTCTTAGTCTATCTTATGCTCATAACCTTTAGCCGCTACTAGCTCAAGGCTAGCCCCTTTAACTACTTCATTTCTATCTATATTAGCATCTCTAACGCTTAGGGACCCCCTAGCTTATTATCAAGCCTCGCAAGCTATTTAATTGTCTAGCTATTAATTTAACACTATCATTATCAAGCATATAATGCAAGCCTTTAGCATTCAAAGCTATTAAGAGAGCATCATAGCCAAGGGCACTGCCAAAGTATTCAAGATATCATAACCATAGCCATAAGATAAACTCAAAGGCATGCCCATTGCGATATAAGGATCTATTAGACCCCCCCCCCCCTCGACCACCATAATAATGCATATAACAATGCATATATCTACTCGATCTATAACCCGCTCATTATCCCCATCGTCTTCAGCAGGAGCCTCTATTATATCTAAGACTATAGCTTATACAATAACGCATACAACAACGCATATAACAACCCAGGTAGTATCTCCTTCAGCAGCCAAGGCGGCAATAGCCGCCACGCCCCAAGTGCCACTACGACCTAATGACCCCCGTGCTATTTACCAACAATATAAAGAGGCATAAGAAGCTTGGTATGCCACACTGCCCCAGGGAGCCCTCAAGACCAACCAGCAGTACCGGAAGGCTATGGGGTTACCTCACCGCTATAGCAAAGCGGAATATGACTGGTGCCTTGACTATAAGCAAATGGGGAAGCGCTGTAGGGCCGGAATTAGCATGAGAGAGTAGTCCAAGGAGGAAATGATGAGTTATCTTGATTGGGATAAAGCTGAGATTGAGCGGGTTGAGAAGAACGTAGAGATAGAGATGGCGGAGGAGCCTTTCTCAAGGCAGCGAGGTATGCAGCATATATGGGATGCTGCTGAGAGAGATATTGAAGTACATGGGAGATTATATAGCAATGGGAACCCCCCAACTGACATTAGTATAAGTAGGGTTATTTAATTATATGTGTCAATGGATAGAAGAGATATCGCTCTTGCACATACACATGCCTCTTACATAACGGATCTTATTTGTACGCCTAGACGTACATGTACGGGTCCCCATGTCCTTCTTGTCCAGGCATATTTTGCCGCTATGCAGCGGAAAAGTATAGTTAAGCCACTTACACTGATGGAAGCCATTTTCGTCCTAGAATTCTTCGTATTGTCTCAATCATAGTAAATACTGCTTCTAGAACCATAGGATGCCATTCACTGATTCTTGTACTATCATTCAGTAGCAGCATGTTGAATATGCGAAGGGGGGCATGCTACTACCCAAATTGCTGGTTGCGGGTCCGCTTAACCTGGTATGCGGGAAAGGGGAAGGGTTGATCGCCTATGTCATCACGGATCTTGCAGATAACGGCCAGAATTAACCTTAGTAGTAATTAGACTGCGAGACGTAAGGCAAACGGGAGCGATGGCCCAGAAGAGAAGTTAATCCGCACTGAGCAGGGTACCCCGCTGAAAGGCAGAGGAACTTATGCATAAATCCAAGCTTAGCTCGGCCCCAGCCACCTACTGCGATAAGAAGATCATGCGACGACTCCTCTTTGCCCTCCCAATATTATTTGATTCCCCTTCTCTAATTAACAATCTCAAACCGCAGATATGGGTTCGGAGCTTTGCTATTGAGGGAGGCCGTTGCGTTGAGCATAGCGTTGAGCATAGCTGCATTCTTCTCGAATATTAGCGCGTCGTATCATGATGACGCCTCAATATGTTGTACCAACTAGACTAGCTAACCAATTGCCGAATTCCCCTCACCACTGTTGAACTGTAGCGCGCTACATACCGATGTATTATAGTCTATAGGGAACTTTTGATGGCTTATTGTGCTACTAAGCATCCCACTTGGTGACGAGATTGCTATCTCGTGGCCATGACTCCGCTGGCCAAGCTGCAGCGACCTGCTCTTATCAAACTAGGCTTCCTTGGCAAGATGTGCGAAGAATCGCAAAGTTCCTCGTCATTTATTCTCTCCTATGATTTACTTGGCCGCTTCGGTTAGTTCTCTGGAAAAGGCAGTTCCCATGCCAGGGCCGATTGAGTGCCAAGTTGATCGCCAAAGGTTCCTGCCAACTACCACATTCGGACACGCATCTGCGCCACCTGATTGGTGCGATTCGCACCCGGCCATGTATCTGCGCTGTAACCTATAATCATTCCCGCTGTATGCCGTGGCATGGTTCAAGACATTCATTTTATAAATTGACCAGATGCCATCATATTGATCGTCGCTGCCGGTCATACTCTCCAGTACTGGTGTCTTCTCCATTCATTGATCTCAAAATGCGGCTGTCTGCTCAATTGCTCGTCTCTGTTGCCCTGGCACTGTCCGGCTTGGCTGAAGCGCACAAGAAGAAGCCGTATGTCTCTACTAAGAAACTCCAGAAGCTCATACATCTCGATGACCTCCTTGAAGGCTCCCAGAAGTTGCAGGACATTGCCGATGCTAATGGAGGAAATCGTGCTTTTGGCGGGGGCGGCCACAATGCAACCGTAGACTATCTGTACCACACATTACGATCGTTAGGCTACTACGACGTGGTCAAGCAGCCATTCACGGAGGTCTTTTCAGCCGGTACGGCTGATCTTACAATCAACGATGAGTCTATCGAAGCGGGGATAATGACTTACACTCCCAGCGGCTCAGCAAGCGGACCACTAATCTCAGTCGCAAACCTTGGTTGCGATGCGACTGACTTTCCTGCCGAGGTAGATGGAAATATTGCCTTTGTCTCCAGAGGCAAATGCACTTTCGCAGAAAAGTCAACCAACGCGAAAGCGGCTGGTGCCGTGGCTGTTATCGTCTACAACAACGTGCCCGGTGAGTTGAGCGGGACCTTAGGTGGTCTATCTGACGATTACGCTCCGATTGTTGGCATTAGCCAGGAGGATGGCCAGACCGTTCTTGCTGCTCTTGAAGCTGGCTCAGTTACAGCCACTTTGGAGGTTGAATCGGTTACAGAGAATCGCGTCAGCTACAATGTCATCGCCGAAACCAAAGGAGGCGATCACAAGAATGTTCTCGTCCTGGGAGGTCACACGGACTCCGTGGCTGCAGGACCCGGTATCAAGTGAGTCTCTCCCTTAGAAAAAAATTGGGAAGATTTTGCCTCAAGTTTCTAACATGGTCCTTCACAGTGACGATGGCTCGGGCACCATCGGCGTCTTGAATGTTGCTGTAGCCCTCGCCAACTTCAAGGTCAAGAACGCAGTGCGCTTTGCATTCTGGTCAGCTGAAGAGTTCGGATTACTTGGCTCCTACCACTACATTAAGTCGGTCAACGGCTCCGAAACCGAGCTCGCCAAAATTCGGGCTTATCTCAACTTCGACATGGTACGTTCTAGGCTTTTGCTTTCCTACAAGACGGGCAACTGACATTTCACGATAGATTGCAAGCCCCAACTACATCTACGGTATCTACGATGGTGATGGTAACGCCTTCAATCTTACTGGCCCTGCTGGCTCCGACGTTCTCGAGAAAGACTTTGAGAAGTTCTTCAAGAGCAAGCGTACGCCTCATGTGCCCTCCGAGTTCAGTGGTCGCTCGGACTATGCTGCCTTTATTGAGAACGGAATTCCATCAGGTGGTCTCTTTACCGGCGCCGAGGAGATCAAGACTGAGGAAGAGGCAAAACTCTTCGGCGGTGAGGCCGGTGTGGCGTACGACGTGAACTACCACAAGGCTGGTGATGATATCAACAACCTCGCTAACGACGCCTACCTTCTCAACACTAAGGCAATCGCTAACTCGGTAGCTAAGTACGCCATGAGCTTCAGGTCGCTACCCAAGGTCAACATGAACACTAGAAGGTGGGCTGCCGATCGAGCGCAGTTGTTCAAGAGGTCCAGTGATGAGAAGCACTCACACATTCATTCCGGGCCTTGCGGAAGTTCTATTAGCAAGTAAGGCAGGAAAACTTGTAGATTAGAGCTTAATCGGAGGGGACTGTTCATGTTCAAAAATCAAATATTCGTTGACGCTATCTACGTTTGAGACCCGTGTAATGAAAGGAAAATCGAAGGTGATGATCAGCTGATTCAGCCCATACCTAGAACCATGAGTGTATAATAAGACAGCTCGTAGTGTATAAGGCAGTTCGTCTTAATTGTAGTAAACTGACAAAGAAAGTAGATATTGTATCGGAATATTCCTTCCCCTTCGGGACTTTCCTTCCGTTTTGGGCCTGCGCTTACCAAGCCAAAGCTCGCTGACTGCCGTATGTATTTTTTTTATTATACGAATACTCATCCGTCTTAGAACTGTGGATACGTATTAAGTAAGAAGGAATCAGTAACTGAGCTTGACCTGATGTTCTTCCCAAATGACCCTGATTCAGAAGTAAATTGCCGGTGCTGAGGTGGGTTCCTTGGCCTTTGAGACGGCGGCGAAATTACACACGGGATCTAGGTACACAATATTGGTAAAAAGGATAATTAGACAGGACTGGATAATGAAACGATCATTTCCTCATGCTGACAAACTGCGAACCTCCTCTCCGGTTGAGACGTATATCTTATTGTATTCCGGCTCTGGATGCTGTTCTTGTAAGTGGTATAGGTTGGAACAGAACGCATTTTAGGAGCCTTGAAGAACAGACACCGTTGCCAGTAAGTTCATCATCACTACTGAACAACAAACTTTGAGATAGAATATTGTACCTAACCACATCTTTCGGGTATAGATCTCACAGAGTTGATCAACGGTATGGCGACCTCCGAGAGCGACTGTACCTCCGACAATAGTCGAGCCCTGATAATGACACCTCCCGAGAATACTCAGACACAAGATAAGGAGAAGCAAGAGGAAGCAGTGGTGGAATCGCCTCCTCGAGACGTCATGGGTTGGAGGTGGGCGTTGGCCTCGATCACCATTCTATTCTCAATCTTCCTATATGCTCTTGATGCTACGATCGTTGCCGTTATTCAAGCCGATATTGTTAAGGAGTTTGATGCTTTGAATGACCTAGCATGGGTGAGCGCTGGCTTCGTGTTGAGCGCCACAGCAACCAACATGGTCTGGGGTCGGGTCTACAGCCAGTTCAACTCCAAATGGTTATATGTCTTTAACGTGGCACTGTTCGAGGTGGGATCCGCTATCTGTGGCGCTGCACCAAACATAACGGCCATGATTATTGGACGAATAATTTGCGGTGTTGGTGGCTCAGGGCTGTATGTCGGCGTCATGACGCTCATCGCTGTTACGACAACTATGGCTGAGCGCCCATTGTATGTGTCGGGTACTGGGATCACTTGGGGTATGGGTATCGTCCTAGGACCTGTCATCGGAGGAGCCTTTCAGGAGTCTTCTGTCGGTTGGAGGTGGGCCTTCTACATCAACTTGTTTATTGGAGGGGCTTGCGCTCCAGCATACCTCTTTCTGCTCCCCAGCAAAGATCCTCGACGAGGTATACCATACAAGGAACGCGTTCTAGAGATGGACTATACTGGCATGGTTTTGCTGATGGGTGGGTTGGTGAGCTTTATTATGGCCATCAACTGGGGTGGCATCACCTATCCTTGGAACTCCGGACAGATCATCGGCCTCTTCGTCACTGCTGGTGTTCTCTTCCTCCTCCTGGGAATCCAGCAAGTCTGGAAAATATTCACCACCTTGACTCGCCGCCTCATCCCCATTCAGTTCTTCAGTTCTCGTACTATGCTCCTGCTGTTCGGAACCACTGGCGCTTCTGCAGCTGCAGCCTTCATACCTATCTATTTTGTTCCTCTGCTTTTTCAGTTTACTCGCGGGGATAGTGCCCTTGACGCGGGCGTGCGATTAATACCACTTATAGTTGTGATGGTCGTCACTATTCTCATCAACGGAGCAATGATGGCCAAATTCGGCTTTTACATGCCGTGGTACACAGTCGGCGGACTTGTATGTGTTGCTGGAGGCGCTTTGATGTACACAGTCAAGCCGAACATCAGCGAAGGCCAGATTTACGGATACACCGTATTGATCGGTCTTGGGGTAGGCATGTGGATTCAGGCCTCCTTCTCAGTCGTACAGGCTGTCGTTGAGCCGGAAAATGTCGCGCCAGCAATAGGCTTCCTTACTTCTGCCCAGTTCCTCGGCCTCACTATTTCGCTTGCTATAGCCAACTCTGTGTTTCTAAACGGATCAAAGGCGAAGATACAGGAGATTCTTCCCCATGCAGCCGCATCTGAGATTGAAGCGGCTATAGAGGGAGCTGCCAGTGGTTTCCTGCAAAGCCTCAGTGAGGATATTCGGACTCAGGTCGTGGACGCGATCGTAAGCTCCATTGACAAGACGTACGTTCTCGTTATGACTTCTGGAGCGCTAGTGACTGTGCTGAGCTTGTTTATGAAGAGGGAGAGGTTGTTTGTTAGCACACATGTGGCTGGCGTGTAGAAGCAACATCGACATTTGCTCCGTGGTAATCAACGCAACTGTATGGATGGGCGCGCAATCCCCTCGACAGTGAAAGCTGGACAGTTTAATCAGCCTCAAATGATATAGATTAGATTTAGATTGTTCATAAAATGAAGGGGAGCAATTACTGAAGATAAGAATTTACAAAAGTATTCAATTTATAAGCTACCCCCAATTCCTAACATGTAATTGTCGAACTAATGACATGAGCTATAGCTACTAGGGCGCAAGAACGAGTTTGAGAAGTTACGGGACTTCCTTTTTCCGAGTTATTTCCCAAAAATGTCGTGATTGACCAATGCTGAACTCTAGAACAACTCGTGGACCGCAGCTTATTAATACACAAAATAGCCAACACTTCCTTTACATGCGATGCTATGCCACCAAATCGAGCCTCTCGCCCTTCTCGCAATGGAGAAATCCCTGGTAGCTTTATCTTGAACTGGCAGAATTCGGAAACTCAACATACCAGAAGGCCGCTGGTTCGTCGACCGGCAACAGCTTGTGAAGCATGTCGCGCAGGCAAGGTCAAATGCAACGGCCGCCAAGACTGTGACAGATGCGTCTCACGGAGTCTGATCTGCAAATACTCTCGTCAGGCGGATTCCGACAAGTCTACTCCCTCTCGGTTGAATATACATCCTTCATCGCCAAATGCAGCGTGGCAGCCCCTCGTGCAGAGCAGCGGCGACGAAATACACGCGAACCTCGATGCGAACTCATATGAGCCGGACATCAACCTGGAGACTATCTCGCCAGGGGACCTACAGGATAAGATCGCCAATATCACAATTCCTCCATCAGATTGGATCTCTGTAGATCCAGCGCTACATGTAAGTTCTCGTCACTATGAGATGACAATAATTGGTTTGTGCACTGATGAGATCGCCGCTTATAGGCAGGATCTTGCAACTCTTTAACTCAACAAGACTTAAACAGCATGAACATGTCTCAGCCGCTTAACAACCAAAGATTCCCAGATCTACTCTCTCAGAATACCAATCCAGGCGCGACTTCTGTGTCTGGAAGTGTTTCTCCCAGTATACTTTCACAAGATCGACTCGTTCCGTCAGCCAACTGCCTCTGTCGGGCAAGTCTGATGCTTCTTCCGTCAAAGGCTGCAGCTACATTGAAAGAAAAGCAGCTTGATGAAGTATTCAAGATAACGGGTGACATGATGAAGGGCTGCCAGGATATGGTAGACTGTGCCTCCTGTGAGCTTCGTTGCACAGACCTTCTTGTCATGATGTCCATTCTCCAAGAAACGTATCCTTGTTTCGATTATATCGCTAAATCCAACCTGGACGAGGCAATCAAGGTGACGTTTGGTGGTTACGAAGTCTCGCTCAATGACTCCAAGTTACGGGAAATGCTTGTCATGGATCTGGTCCAACGAGCAGACGGGGTGGTGAAGTCCATCGGCTCTAGAGGCCAAAGCATGCTGGACAAACTGAGCGAGCCATGTGCTCTAGCCCGAGCGAATATTGCTTATCTAGAAGCATCAATAAGTCACTTTAGGACCATACTTCACCACGTCACCGGGTATATTGTGGGATCGGCAGATGGGAGATAATGTAAACCTTCTGCAGCGCTTTGATTGTATACGTCACCGTCTTCTCTCTTTCTATAGGTTTGATCACGGTTTTAGTTCACATTTATGTGATTAATCTCCAATCCTATAGACCAACTTCTCTGCACTGATCGGCTTCATCCAAGACTCTTCCCTGTGCTGCTGCCGGTCACACATGGAACCCGAACCGAGGAGGGCGAATCCGTCGGATACAATGCTCTCCATCCCTCCCGGCATAACACGGATTGGATTTGCGACCAGTTCATGATTCTCAGATAGCCACTCGTAAAAAGCAACTGCAAAATCCCGCGCCGAGGCCGAGGCTGGAACAATCAAGTTCTGGTATTGGATCTCAACCCCAAAGGCTTCCCATACCGCTCCGTAGATAGGCTCAAGTGTCAGCCCTTCAGCATCAAACGCTCCTCCCTGCTTTGAGCGGACGACTGCTATCTTTCCGCCTTCTCGGAGGGTGCTGCTCGCTAGCTTGACAGTTTGTCCCTCTGATATACAATCGTAGACAAAGTCAACCCCGTTCTTCCCTGCCAAAGCCTGTACCTTTTCTGGCCAGTCTGATTCGCGATAGTCAACAAGCGCGTCATAATTATATGGTTCAGCTTGGAGCGTCGGGAATCTAGCCTTGCTCGCTGCTCCGATGAGTGTAGCCACCGCTCCACTCGCCTCAGCACTCCGCCGTACGAGTTGCGCCGCGTACATGCCCACAGACGTCGAAGCACCGTAGATGAAGAGAGTGAAGGATTTACGAGTTCCGGTTGTGCGAGTAGGCGCACTTGGCGAACCGCCATCACCCCAGCGGAACGGAGCTTCCAATACTAGTCTGTGGAAGATTCCTTGCGCAGCCGTTAAAGCGCAGAGACTCACAGTCGCAGCCTCCTCGATAGTCATGGAATCGGGGACTCGCCATACCAGGTCTGCGGGGCAGACAAGATATTCGGCGAAGGCGCCGGGGCGGTCGTTGGCGCTACATGCGCCTTGGAGGAATCCGGCTACCCTCTGACCAGATGTAAGCCCGGTCAAATTTGAATCCAGGACCGTGCCTGCAAAGTCGCTGCCCACGGTTCGCCCTGTTGCGCCGAGGGGATTGAAGACATAGAGCGAATCTACTGGGTTCAACGCAACGGCTTCCACACGGATGAGCACTTCCCCTCGCTGCGGGACAGGGCGGGGAATGGTCTGTACAGAGGCGGTTTTATCCTCTGCATTTAGCAAAAGAGCCTTCATCGCGCCTGAAGTCATCTTTCACACAAGGATAGCGTATCACGCTGGTGTTAATTAGTGGACTGATATTTTTCTTGTTAAAATGAGAATCAGGCAAAGTTACCTCTTGTTGGCCACTGGCACACTTGCTGGGATATCCGGTAGCTCAATCACAGTGGTACGAATACAATGCTCATTTGCATCTTTCCCACTAGTGTCATGTAAGCTTTCTCCTTAGGCTATATGGCTTAAATTGTGAGCTTTATTGTCCTTTGGTTTGTTCTAAATATCACACATTTGTCAGGCAAGACGCATACCCGCGGAAAACTTCAAAAGTAGACAAAGGGCGTAGTTATGTCAACCTGGCCTACATGTGACTTCTTCCGCAGAGGTGCATCAAGCCAGGCGGAGAACCGCAGCAACCGCAACAGCCGCAGTAGCCGGTTGGCAGATTATTCAAGGCGTGCATCCACGCAACCCGATAGGTATTCGAAAGAAGAAGCCTTAAGTTCTAGAACATGATTCCAAGCCCCATGAAATCAGAACTCACAGATGTGATGTAATCCCCATTAATCAGCTACAAGATTTGCGACTAATCAATGTGAGGCTTTCGGGACATGCGATGGTTACACTCTAGCGATGCAGAGGATGTGAGCTCTTCAATAATATAAATGTCGCGGCAAGCGCTGATCATGAATCTGATGTCAAGCAAGAAATCTGTTATATCAAGAAATCTGTTAAAACAAGCAAAGTTGCAAAGTTCCGAATTTTATACCTATCAACTCAATTATCTTGTTCCCTTCAACTCCACTTAAATCAGCAATGGCCTCCAAGAAGATTATCACTGTCGTTGGTGCCACTGGCAACCAAGGTGCTGGTGTTCTTGCTGCCGTTCTAGGGAATCCCGACTACCAGATTCGAGCCATTACCCGTCGCCCAAACAGCGATACTGCAAAGGGGCTGTCTGCCAAAGGCGTTGAGGTGGTGTCTGCAGATATCAATGATGTCGAGTCTCTGATGACGGCCTTCGCTGGATTCCACATCGTCTACGCCATCACAGATTCTTTGAGCCGTTTTCCAAGCTCGGTCCCAAGGAAGGAATGGAAATCGAAGTTCAGCAAGGTATCAACCTAGCCCGTGCTGCCTCAGCCACGCCCACTCTTGAGCACTACATCTGGAGTACCTTGCCCAACATTTCAAACATCACTGGAGGGAAATACGCCGTGCCACATTTCGTTGGAAAGAACCGTGTCGACGCCTTCATCCGTTCCGACAAGGAGCTGCTGAAGAAGACTACCTTCTTCTAGGTTACTTGGTACCACAGCAACTACATATTCCCCATGTTCACGCCGTACTCCATTCCAACCGGAAATAAGTATGTCCAATTCGCAGACTACTCCCCGGAAACCAAGATCACCACCATTGGTGATGTCCGTGTCAATGTCGGTCCATTTGTCGAAGCCATCCTGGCTAACGCGGCTAAAACCCGTAACGGCGCCATTGTGAAGGCCGAGATTGGAGACACCACTGCCGGTGAGCTGCTGCAGTCGTGGGGCAAAGCAACTGGTAACGATGTCGCCTTTGTGCGAACCGATGTCGAAACCTATATCGAAACCTATAACAATTTGTGGCCCATGTGGGCCGAGGAGATGGGTACGATGATGTTGTTCTCGGATGAATTTGGAGATAAAAGCTGGACTGATTCGAAAGCGATTATCCTGAGCAAAGAAGATCTTGGAATCGATACGAGCAAATTCGTCGCCATCGAGGAGTCCCTCAAGACTCTCAAGCTGTAAATATGACATTAGGATGTATTAGTTTGTTTAGGGGCTAAAAGTTTTTCGTACTCGACTCTCCATTCATGATCCAGTTAGACATAATAAGACTGAAAACATCATCACACCATTATCACAGTCCTAATACCAGGCAAAGTGACAAAGTAGTCGCCTTATCTCTTGTCTGACCCTACCTGCCGCATACTTCTCATTAGGCCATGAACTTACGCTCAACATCGAAAACCCTACTTGCCAAGACCCATAGTATTCAGTAGATTGTATTCTAGTTTCGTACTTACCAATGAAGCCAAGGCCTTTGAATCCGATAACTAAATGCTTTATGCTTCTAATCTCGGAAATCAAGTCCAAAAAGATTTATTGTTATTGCATCAAGTTCCCAGGTCATTTCCTTCCCCAGTATACTATGCATATGCTTGTGCCGCATCTAATTTCCAAGATCTCCACTCACAAATACGACGAGAACAGCAGCATATCTAGAAGTATTAGCAACACATCCTTTACGGCGGGTTTATTTACTCACGCAGCTGTAGCTCCAAACAGTTCCGGCCGCCTCGCGTTGGTCAATAACCCAACGCTAGCCGCAAAGACTATTGTGAAAAGAGCAACCAAGCCCAACTTCAAGTCGTTCGACTTCGTCTTATATAGAACAATAATGGCACCAATTAATAATAATGCTGCCAAGATGGTACTTAAATATGATATAAAGGCCGAAATTCTCTTGCCTGACGCGTATCCTACTAAGGACTCCGGGGCAGTCGCACGAGTATCTTCGTCCTAGTATTGATTATGAGTTTATACTAGCATGATCATAATAATCAGATTATCCATACCTTAAATAAAAATCCAAGATAGTCCTGTACAAACATTGTCAGCCGGTCTGGAGGTTCTGCCGTGCGTAGAACCACCAAGTCGTCCGGGTCTTCGTATATATTGGAGCTGAGCCCGCCAAGCATGGGCCAGTCCTTGTTCTCTTCAGGCCGTACGTGAAAGAAATTCATTCGAAATGCCTTCAGCGTCTTTCTATCCGGAGGCGGTATTCTAGCGAGAGTGCTCTCGAAGATCATGGATTCTCCTAATCGGCCCATAAGCATTTACTCGGAAGTGAGGTTTAATCTCATACTGTACTCCTTTAAGGTCATCTTGATCTGCTCTAATAACTCCATTCGATCGGAGTTCTTCTCATTCCTTGTCTTGTAATCTTGCCAGTTTCTCAGAGACTGTAGAGCCTCCGTACCTCGTCCCTGGTCTTCGCGATCGTATTCGTCGAGTTTTGCTTCCATCTCTGCCAGTTCACTTTGCAATATGAGCAAGTTTCTTGCTGCTAAGCGATTGAATCGTTTGAATATCGCAGATGTTCCATCCCTATCACTTGCAATAAAGTTTGCGAGAGATGGAAAGCCATCTACGTAGAATATCCGGCTTTCCGCTTCCATGTCTTTGCAAGTCCTTGTTCCGAACCCCCAAAGCCGACTGTAGTTTGCACGATTTTCACTTTGCCAGAGCGAACAATAAGTTGGCTCAAATGATAGTACCAGGCATTTGAGGTGTGTTGGGTGTTCTCTTGTCCCATCTTGAGAGATTGTGGCGTCCAGCACCATACCAGGCTGAGCTGAACAGCAGCACTCACGTGTACTCATGCCTGCTCGCAGAGCCCCTCGGGAGGCCTCACCACGTGCAGGCACCTGATTGGCAAAGAGTTAAAGTATCGTATGGCTCGGCTTTGGCTTCACCGACGCCGTTATGGTAGCTTAGTTATCGGTTGGTAGTCGATCAGCCTAGCATCCCCCCAGTTTCTCCAACTGCACCTCCTTCAAACCTATGAACCAACATCTATAGATCTTCAAGTATCAAGGTTCGATGAAATACTATGGCCCCGCCCAAGTCCCACGCACCTTACCGGTGCCTGACCCGCTCGAATGGGGAAGCGACTACGAAACCGGCGAACCAGACCTCGACGACATCCTAACTAGTGTAATTGGCGTACGTTCTTCAACTTTCAGCCATCCGTCATGTTTCAAAGCTAACTCGGGGCTTCTTACAGGACGTACCCAGGAATCGAGGCCTTCGAGGTCGAAACCGCACCCATGGTCGGGATGACAATGTGCAACCAAGCTTGCTCAAGGGAAAGAACCAACATACAGCAATTTTCAGAGATGGGGTCCAAGTTTACGGGATGGATCCCAGGGGTGGATGGACTACAGCAGGTGAGGCCGCACGAGCACCTTTGCCATTCGGCGATGTTGACAACGAAGAAATTGGTTCTGAGGATCAAAACAAGGTTGAGACTCCAAGTCTCAAACCACCTGCGAGTATGGCTCTCCCGCGTCGCTCTCCAACGTCCCAGACTCCGAGAAACCCTCGGTCAAGAAGATTACGAAAGCGCTTTGCTCTCCCTCTACTGGTCGCTTGTTCTGTAGGCGAATCCGTCAAGGTAACGGCATGTCCGGATAGTGGCTCGGATGAGAACATTATGGCTCTAGAGTTGATGAAAAGCTTGGGTCTAAAGATGGAGCAGACCAACTCCAATGAGCCAAGACAATTTTCAGTTGCCAACGGGAAGATAGTCACAGCAGTCGGGCAAGTTTCGACCAAGTGCAGCTTTGTTAACGGCGCTCCTTCAGAAACTCGGGATATTGAGTGCGTTTTCCATGTTTTCAAGACTCTAGCCGTTCCTTTGATCATGGGTATCGACTTTTTACAAAAGACAGAGACCTTGAGCAAACATAGAGATCGACTCTTCGAGCAAATCGTTCCAGCTATGCAGACACTCAGAGTTAACAGCGTGGGAAGACCAAGAAGAAGTTTGGTCTGCAGGCTAGACACCTATGTGGCTTATGCTACCGTAGACACTGGATCAGATTTGGATCTCGTCAGTCCCGCGTTTGCGAAGCCGAGAGCCTACAAAATCCAACCCGCATTTGAGCAAGTCGAGTTTGCAGATCGTAGCATTGGCTACATCTCCGGTGTTATCGAGACTTCGCTCGCCGTAGGGAAAGTCAATCCGCTAGGATTTCACCCCCGTGGGGATGCAGTCGACCTTGAGCTCTTCGTACTGGATGACCTAAATGCAGATATCCTCGTTGGCCAGGATACCGTTAACACCCTGGATATCTTCAATTTACACAGTGAATCGCTCATTCCCAGCATGCCTCAGGTGGGGGAGTCCGACGTCAACATCATCCGTCACATAGGAAGCTTAGAGAGGAGTGCCGCCAACATATACCGGAAAGTTAAGAATAAATTCAGTGGCAATCCATCAGATACTTCTGGTAAGTTCCCTAAGCGAGAGAATTCCTGGTATCTTGGAGCTGACTGTGCCTCAGACGGTGCGAGTGGCATTAAAGCCCAAGTTGACATTGATCAACGAGAAAATGCTCGACGGGAGCGAGAGCGAGTTAGAATCGCGAACCTCTCCGGACAGGCCAAAGAACGAGCGCAAGAGGTTGAAGATTTGGCTATCCAAACATTTGAAAGCAACAGACGGCAGCGCCTTTCACCCCTCTCCGAACCCAGCGAGTCTCTTCCTTCCACTCGAAGAATCTTAGGAGGCACAAGAGATCCAGCAGGGCCAGCTACATTGATCTCTATATCTCCTACAGAGGCTGAATATTCAACAAATACAGACGGCGAGACTCCCAGTATCGATTCTCCTATATTCACGCTTGCTACCTCTACATCTGTCGCCGATCGTATCAGCAGTGACGATATCCCTAATCCCCAGCCTGTCCAAGGCTCATATGTTTGCCATGTTAATGGGTGCTCAGCACCTCCGTTTAAAACTCAATATCTTCTCAATTCTCACGCCTATGTACATATGTCGGAACGGCCGCATTATTGCCCAGTGCCCGGATGTTCAAGAAGTAAAGGATGGATTGGTTTCGAACGAAAAGACGATATGATTCGGCATGGCTTGGTCCATGATTTTCCAGGCTATATCTGCCCCTTTTGCCCTGAGGAGCGCAAGTATTCAAGGGCGGATGATTTAGCATGGTAAGCCCGTCCATAAAGAACTTGAGAGAGTTTGATACTAACTGTATTTGACAACGCTGTAGGCATGCTCTTGTACATCACGACGACAGGAACGAAGATGATCCTCTTCTTCGTGGGGTACTGACTTCGACAGCCCAAATACAGGACGTCGAAGAGGACGACCCCTGTTATAGGATTTCCAGTTAAGTCTCAGGTTTACATGGTTTTGGAAGACAGTCTGGAATTCAGAACGTCAAGCCTTGACTACGAGTATACAAATAAGCTTCTTCTTGGTCTCAGGGGAAACACCACGGAGCTCAGCATCATTAGCTAGCTCTCTGTACCTAAGAGCAGTAACGTTGACTTACAATGCTTTGTTGGAGGGAAAAAACACACCACAACCCCAAAATAACAGATAGTTTATCCAAGGATAGAGCGGACCTCAAGATGGTTGTATCGCGACCTTCAATTTGCTTGCTCCAAAGCTATCAATTCTAAATTACTAAGAAAGGTAGATTAGGGGAAATTTGCTTGATCAAATGGTTTTGATAGATTTCATGAAGAAAAGAGAGATTTCAGAGCAGAATTAAGTTCCTGAAGAAAATCAAGGGAATGACTAAAGTCAGGCCAAAATGATTGAATGAAGCGTGCTTTTTTGGTTCTACTAGAGGGGAGCAAATTCCTCCTTAAGTAGCTAAATGCAATCTCAAATGAATGTGCCAGCAGGCCCGATCCCTGTCCTCAACGCAAAGTCCTTCAAATAACCCATCGCTCTACTTAATACGGAACAAATAACCCTCCATCATATTTTCTTTCCGTTTCGCCTCAATTATCTCCCCATACATAACCCCCTCAACATAGCATTCGCCAATGAGCACATAGCAACCCTCATCCCCCACCCATGGACGCAGCACGAAGGGAACATCTCCTCCAGAAAGGATAGAAATTACATCCCCTTGCTTCATGTGATCAGGGCCCAGGCCTATCCACCCGTTCGTGGTAGAAAAGGCGGACCTCCTGAATAGCATCTCATCCATTCTCTGCTGAAATTTATTCCAGATGGATATCCCTTCCTCCAACGAAGACACATCCTCTGCCGGGATAGTCATTTTGTCAGAATCTCCTAGCACGTTGTCCAGATAGCCGTCAAAGAATTTGCCGCAATAGTTTGGTGCACTAGCAATGCCTTTATTGAGCTTGTCGCATATCAACGTTCGCCAGATGGCCTCTTTTATGGTCTTGAGGGGGCCATTTAACGGATTATATAGGAGAAACCAACGAGGATCCTCACTCTTCTTCATCTTCTCGGCCTCGACTTTCCTGTTAGGTTGAGGCGAACCTGACTTGGTGCGAGCTGCTCGGAAGAACAGAGGAAGAATGACATCCCAGTTCTTGAAGTACTGTATCTTCCCAGGAAGCATATACCACGCCCTTTCGCATTCCTTCACAACATCGAGTTCTACACCAGCAATACGCAACTCCCCCTTTTGCTGGCTGGGGCTTTCGAGTGGTCTCGATGACAAGGAAGTATCGTAGGTCGAGCCCCGAGCACCCCAATCCGGAAGTAAAGGTTTAACCCTAAAGGATGGGCGGATGTGACTAAAATCCCGAATCCAGCTGCTATGCACTTTGTCGCCCCATTTGAGACGAAAGTTGAACTCTGCTGGGAGGCCACCGACGTCCTTGCTCCTGTCCCATTGGGGCTCGAGACCCAGGGACTGATTTGACAGGATGTTCAGTTTGCCCTCCTCAAAGATGAAGTATCTGGACGCTTCCTCATACAGATCCTGCACAGATTTGTTATAATCTATTTTCAAATGAGTCTTCACGTGGGCATTTGCCAGTCCCATGATGCCATATATCTTGTCTCTCGGATCTGTTGCGAGGGATGCTTCACTCATCTGCACCAGGACTGACAGGGGAAGGCCATGCTCAATTACCTGTGGGTTCGAAAACGCCGTTCTCAACGTATCAAGATTGCGGAGAGGGATATTTGAAAGTAAAGAGTGTAAGTGTTGCCAGGAAGGGTGTGCGCTTGCTAGTTCAGTATGGCTTATGTCTTCGCTGTTGCACTCTTGCATGGCGTGCCACCATCGCCGAAAAGCAGACCAGGGAACGCGATGATTACTGCAGACAAAGACTGGATCCTGCCGAGGAAGAGCGAACTCTTGGAGGATCCATGTCCGTTGGAACCAAGGAAGACCCAGTAACTCGGAGAATGCTATGGAGTAAATTAATCATGAGAAATAAGTCGCTCGATGAAGAAGAGATCTCTTACCCGCCAGAGACTCTTCTGGTGAGGCTTTCAAATGGTCTCCAATATCCTCCAGCTTGCTCAAACCGTGATCCTTCTCACGAGAAATCACTCCGATCGAGGAGAAAATCAGGTCCAATTCAGTGGACGCTTCACCAAGCCACACATATGCTTGCTCAGCGGACTTGTAGATATCTCGCATGAGAGGTACCTGAGTATTCTTCTCCTCGTTTGAGTCCTGGTTGATACACACGGCGTCGATCCAGGTGATGAGCGGCGTCTTCTCTTGGCGCAAGTTCACAAGACAACGATGGAGGTTTCGGGTGATCTGCAGCTCCCTTCCTTCGACCTGAATAGAGACTCTATCGTTTTCAGACCCCCAAGAATAAGACAGAACGCTGAAAGTCGGGCTTTCGTCAAGGGATACTCGAGATAACTCGGTTTTGATGGGCTCATCTTGGCTTCCAGGCAACAGATGCAATAGACGTATCTGTCTCTGCTGTGGGTCGAGAGGCAAGGATTCGTAGACGTTCATCTCAGGCTAGATTGATGTGCATATGTTCTGCGATACACTTCCGGATGAAGCAAAATACGCTGGTAGATAAGATATGAATCGCGAGGTTTTTCAGACAAAGTTAAGTTCGTGAGTGACGAAGAGATCCTCATTTGGCCCCCAACCAAGGCAGCTATGCATTGCGCGCTCAATATCGCTTCAATGTAACCTTATCAAATCCTGAACAAAGCATGAACCAAGGACTTTGGAAAGGAAGAAGCCAGGCCAACGATGTTGGAAATTAAGCTTAGATCAACATTAACTCATGTGCTATGCTTCATGCAGCTGTATCTACCCGTCTGTATAGTTATCATACCATCCACGCTCGCTATGTACCCATGCTCATGTGCCAATGATCGCGTCTATTTTCGTCCCCTCTCTGGTTCCGCAAACCTGATCCCTCTCCTCTCTGGCAAATCCCCCTCGTCGTCACTATCATCCTCCGGCCCATGCTCTGCACTCATCCCCAACGCCGCTTCCCTTCGTCTTCGCTCAGCAGGGGTCTCTCCCGTCTCTTCGTCAACTTGACTGGCTAGCACCGCCAGGCGCCGCTTGCGCTCTACGGCTGTCTCGCCATGTTCCTCCGAGGGCTTGGTCGAAATCTTGCGCGCTGGAGACTGACTGGATTGACCGATTGGTCGCGTGGGCGAGATAGACTCGGAGCGTTTGGGATCCTGGTCCGTGGTTTCGCTATCTTCGGCGATCTCAGGGATGTCAGGTGGCGGGTCTTGCTTGGCAAGTTTCTTGACGGTATTGGAGGCGGAGGATTGATCAACCACCTCCTTTCGTGTCCGTACATTGAGCTTCTGCACCTCGCGGATGAAGTCCTCCTTAGTCATCCGCTGGCTAACACCACCAATGGTGAAGCGGATGTTCCTATCGTCCGCGGCCTGTTGCTCCTCCTGCACGACACTCTTCCGCCTGCCCCAGCCAGGTTTAACTGGTGCTTTGCCTGCTGCTGCTGTGCTAGATTCGCCTTCTTCTGCGGTCGCCTCAGGCGACTTCTCAGCGGGACGAGCCAGGCCACCTAGACCCATGTACTTAAGACTCGTGCCCAGCAGGGCGCCTCCTCCCTCTGTTTTCTCCGATTTCTGTGCGGGTAATTCATAGGTCTTAACGACCTCACCGTCTTCATCTTCAACGATAATCTTTCACATGTTAGCGTATAAGCAGGGGCATACAGTTAAGGAGGCTTACCGTGTTACCGAACTGGTAGGCTCTGGCAGGTTCGTGCTTTCTATCTGTTTTGCCCTTATCTTTTCTCTTTTCCACCTCCGCCGTGTACATATCAGTCATCTTCCTGCGCATTCCGTTCAGGGTCCAGAATTTCTCGACTTCGGACTTTGACCGTTCTCGGCCAGGCTTTATAGGCGGTAGTGGATTCTCGTCCTTGTTCTCTTCAGTATTGGGACTAGGTTGCACGTCAAGCACGTCTCCGTCCTCATTCTCGAAAACCATGTTGTTGCCTTCTTCGTAAATCTCGACACGTCGAGGAGAAGATTCTCGCGCAGTTTCATCGCTCGGCTTTTCTGAGTCTCTCATCTCAGGGTACTTCTCCTTGGGACTCTCGTCAGGAGCAAGAGTCGAGTCCGTGTTGTCGTGGGGCAAGGGGGAGATCTCCTTTTCGCTCATTTCAGTAGGAGACATAGGAGCCGATCGTGTCGGGAAGATGGCGGACTGGCTGACTGGACCACCGGGTCCAATCCCATCATCCCACTTCTTATTCTTTCGCTTTCGTGACACAAGAGACGCCGGCCTGCTTCCAGGGCGACTGGATCCCTCCTCTGCGTCCCGTTGTCGTCGCAGTAAGTGGCTATATGGTCCAGCTGGGGGAGCAAGAGTACCAGGCGGGTATTCGGGATTCTTGTATTCGTCGAGAGATGTCAAAGATTGAGTCCTAGCTTGTGATTTGGATTGAGAAGAGATCCTAGGAAGTCTATTCATCCAGCTCGGACCATCTTCTGGGGCAGCTGTGTAGGACATGGTCAACGTCAAGGTGTTGATTCGCTTTCCGAGGGTAAAGACGGCAATGGAAGAACCATGGACCAGGATGGACGTAACGACGAGAAACGTAGTGATGGGCCACACCAGGTAGATGAGGGTGTAGTGAGGGGCGTCTGTGGAGGGCATTTCAGAAAGAGGAACAGGTTCCTCATGTTCCAATTCGGCCCGTGCAAGGATAGCAACGAAGATGGCACCAACTCCAATGGGACCAAAATGTCCGGCGAAGAGCGCTTCTCGCCAAGTTTTTATATCCGGTATAAAGGGCTTAAGGGCCATCATAATTGGAATTCGGCGGAAGAAGATGACGAGAATAGCAATGACAACCAGGCGCCAAGCCTCGAGGCCCTCAACTCCGTTGTTGTACTGCTCCCAGGGGATGATAGTGCCGAGGTAGACAAAATATGTCAAGTTAAGCAGCAGATCAATAACATTAGAGACGTGAGACTCTTCCGTCTTCTCGCCAAACCATCCATCGTTGGAGAAACCGACACCAGCCGCGAAACCCACCAAAAGATCGTCCATTCCGAGGATACTTCCAGAACCAGCGCAGAAAAGCGCAACGACGAAGTAAAATACCAGAAAACTTTCACGATCAATTAGATCGCGCTCCTCGGCGGCCTTGATTCCATGGCGAGCAATGTACCCAATGGTGAATCCATAAACAGCACCAAAGATGCATTCATACAAGATGACATACACCACGAAATGAAAGCTTACATCCTCCGCGTTTCGGTTGTACTGAATAAGATACAACGACAAGTAGATGAAGGGGAAAGCCATGCCGTCGTTACATCCTGACTCGGCAGACAGGAGATCTCGCAAATGTTTGGGGACTCGCTTCGCAAACTTGCCCTTACCAACGACGGACGAAGCCAGGACGGGATCCGTAGCAGTAACGCAAGCAGCGACAACCAGACTTTCGAGCCAGTTCAGCGGAGGGATCATCCACCAGATGAAAAGACTGACAATGAGCCAACCAAAGGTCATGACGGGGACGAGCAGGAAGACGACGGAGCGCCAATGCTTCTCCATGTAGAACTTGGGCAATTCGACACCAACGGCGAAACACTGGACGACGAGGACAATGCGTGAGAACTCGACCGTGACAATATCGACGTTGCCCCATTCGTTGGGGTTTATCAGGTTTGCGGCATGGGGTCCGAAGATGACGCCGCAGAGAGTCGCAACGGTAGCTTCACCAATGTACATGCGCTCCTTGATGACGGAGGAGCAGAGCATGAACAATGAAGTGAAGCCGCCGAGGATGATGTACACCAAGTGCGGCTTGGTGACATCGAGGTGTGACCACGCCATGTTGAACGAGGTCGGGATGTAGTGATCGTCTCGATTCGAATCAGTTTATCGTTTTGTCTCGGGATCGCACGAGAGACGGTGGGCGGAGCTAGTCGCTCACTCGGAGGGCGCGGGGGAGGTGCTAACGCCCCTATCAATTGATGGCGCACCGAGGATAAGGTCGCACTTCCGAGGCATTCAGGATAAGAAGAGGCTGCAAATGTTGGAAGAGAATTAGGTTCAGTGGTGGTTGAAGATTTCCAAAACGGTCGGCTTTGGCGAAAAAAGCACAGCCCAGGGCCAATGTCGTCACAGGGCGGAGACACCGGGTTCGGGGATTTGTAGGCTATGCTGCACCCGGAACTGGAAGATTACAACGGCAGCAGGTACCCGGAAGCAGCAACAAAGAATGCCAGGCAAATCGACTAAGAGACCCAATCACCAGCGTCAAAATAAATGTCAATCGATATCTTGTCTACACGACCAAGAAAAGAGAGAAGCCGGGATTCCAAAAAAACGTGGAGCAGAAGCGGCCACCCCGTTGATTTAAACTCGTCGTTCAGTAGCCTCTTGGCTCGCTGTGCCTCGCTATCACCGGCCCATCGCGTGCTGAAGGGTGGGGCGCTGGGGGTAGTGCCAAGGGACCCAAGTGGGGGCGCCAGTGGGTGACCTTTGCAGCGCTGCTTTTAGGGGCCGACGTCGAGCCAGTGGCTGTCTGTTATCAAGCAAGGGGCGGTTCCTGGGGGACGGGGACTAGTCGTTTCGATATTGTTGAGCGCAGACCAGGGGCATTGACACTATATCATCTCCCTTTAGACTTCCGGTTCCAGCTCCCGGGAACTGGATCGAAGAAGCATTGGCTAAAGCAGCTGAGGCGGGGAAGTGAGATTAAATGAGTCGAGGTTGATGACTCGGATCAGACAGAGACGAGACCAGGGAAGCCATGTAAAAGTGAGGACGGGTGGACGGACCCAAGGAGCTGGAAATGGAGCCCAACAGCGAAGGGTCTCTCGTCAGGTCTCATCTGAGAGCAGGTGATAAGAATGTCTCACGGACCAGACCGCATATGTTCTCGATCACGGCCTCATCTCACTCTCCCTCAAGCCCTCCTGACTCTACCCAACGCAATCACCACTCTCTCCAACGAATCACAAGAACTTCCCACGCCATGCATCCAGAGTTTTCACGACCTGTCATCTCCAGACTTATCGTCACCTGTGCGCAGCCAATCGCCCAAAAAGCCACCAGCTCGTAAATACAAATGCAAGGTCCCGCGGGCCATTAAAGCAGCGTCCCCACAAACCCAGTACGCGTGTACCAAGCCACTAAATACCCTTCCGACCTAACCTGGGATCTCACCGGACCCCTGCTCACCAGGCCTCGGAAAAGTGTGACGACTGCATCAACTCAACCAGTTTCTTAAAGCTTGGCGGTGTCATCAGAGAATGTTTTTCTCTTTTCCTTGACTGCATGAGCAAATGTTCTGTGTCAAAGAAACCCAGGCGGATCAGCAGAAGCTCCAACACCCTTTAGACATGCATATCGACATCAGCCACCACCTCTTCCTATATGCAGCGATACTATTCCATCCATAGATCTCCGTTCTTGGCTCGTGAAAACCGTGCATCCGTTGATCCCACGGCTTCGGCGACAATGGCGGGTATGCTAGGACGCCCAGCATCTTGGCAAATTGGCCCCCTCCCCTCTCGACTTTGTTCTCTCGTCTTGTGCTCCCATTTCATGCTCCTCCCCCCCTGGGTTCCTAACCTTGAGGAATCAACTCCTTTCTTTGCCAGGACCTGATTTGCTTCTTCGGAAACCAAACCCTGCAAGCGCCGCGCCGCAGCATCTCTATCGCCTGGACTACTGGACCACCTCCGCTCCCGACTGATTGCCTCCCCCGCCCGGCGCGTCCACCTCATCCCAGGCCGTGTTGCCCCATCCGTGTGTTCCGCTCCGGCCCTCCGCCTCCGCCACCGCCGCCTCATCTCACAGGCTCACTACATAGATTTAGCGGGCATAGATAACGCGCAGCAATGGATGAAATGAGGGGAACCTCGAGTTTGGCAACCCGAAGATATCCATTGCTGCGGGGGGGCCGATCTCTTCGTATCTAAAGCAGATCAATTCCATGTGATTGCTAGACGATCATCCTATGTGAGGGTCCTTTTAGGTGCATCCAGTAGCTCGCCGATTGACTTAAGCTTAAAACACCACAACGGTCGATCTAGCCTCCAGAACCGCCGTGACAGTGCGTCGTTGACCAAACCACATGTCGCAGAGCCGCAACCAAAAATTTGTTACATCTCAGATCTAGATCTCAAGCCATTGAAGCTTGGCCTCGCAGCCAAGATGCCCAGAATGCACCCCAGCATTGGCAACATCGGCGGTGTTGGCGCCAAGATGACATGCTGAACCGCCAAGAGAATCGCTGCAACGAATGGTGAAAATTTGGTTTTACCGTGTTCGAGTTTTGATCTTCCTGTCGTGACGGTTTTCTCTATTGCACGTCGGTCCAAGGGGATATTTTTGTTTCCCTGACTGGCTGTTGTCTTCGCTCTCGGGTAACTTACGACAAGGAAGCCGAGGATACTCTAGGACTAATGCTGTCTCTCGGTAACTTTCGCGAGTAGCACCTCGATGCCAAGCAATTTGACTAAGTAGATTGACTGATATCCAATACGATGGAGTTACTCCCGCGTCTTGTCTCAACAAACGGCTGGACTCCTTCGGTTTCTTGCATTTTCCCTAAACCTGTTGAACCTCAACAAGCATCTTCCCGGTATTTCGTCCCTCGAGCAAGCTCTTCAATCCCTCCGGCGCCGCCTCCAACCCACCCTTGATCAAAGTCTCCGTACGCTTCAGCTTCCCCTCCTTTAACCATCGCGCCAAGTCTTCTCTCGCGGAGACTGCTTCCGAGAGGTAGCGGAAGATGTTGAGTCCATGAACCGTTGCAGATCTAGGGGCGAGGGTAAATAGGCTCTAGATGACTATTAGTTAGGTCTGCATAGACAAAGGTCGGTTCAGTGAAGAGGAATTACCTTGATACCTTGCGGCTTGTCAGTATTGTAGCCACTGACATCGCCGCAGATAACAATCCGACCAAAGTCCTTGATATTCTCAATTGCCAACTCAAGCGTTCTTCCTCCGACTAAGAAACGTATTAGTGTCCTTCAACCTCTCTGTTCATAAAAGACTTACCATTATCAAAGTAGACATCAATCCCACCCTTAACAGCCTCCTCAAATTGCTTCTTAAAGTCCGCCTGCTTATAATCCAGTGCCACATCAATACCCAGCTCCTTCAACCACGCACACTTGTCCGCACTTCCCGCGATCCCAATAACCTTCGCGCCTTGGATCTTGGCCACCTGTGCTGCTATGCTTCCCGTAGCACCAGCTGCTGCACTTACGACAACGGTTTCGCCCTGCTTCGGCTTCCCGAGGCGTAGTATACCAAAATATCCAGTCATCCCGGTATAGCCCAAAACACCAAGCGCATCTGTTACCTTTGCACCCTCCGGAACATCAAACTTCTCAAAGTTTCCCTCCTCAATAATAGCATAGGTAACCCATCCCGTCCAGCTCGTGACCAGCTGCCCGGGCTCAACACCCTCAACGCGGCTTGCAACTACACGGCTCAGAGCTGGGCCCGCCATAGGGTCGCCGGGTTGGATTTTCACAAGGTAGCTGTCCTCATTGAGCCACTTTCGGCTGACAGGGTCGAGGGAGAGGTAGAGTGTTTCGGTAAGAACTTGTCCCGGCTTCAGATCCGAGGCGAGGGGCGCGGGGGCGGTCTTGGTAGTGAATGTCTCCGACGGGGAGAAGGCGCCTGTGGGGCGGTTTTTGAGAACAATTTGGAGGTTCGAGGTTGCCATTTTGATGTGACTGGAGCTGAAGAAGCTGAAAGATGGTTGAGTTGATGCTGAGCTGATCTGGAGGTTGCGTTGCTGAACTAATACTTTGAACAGAGACCTGTCTGTGATATATATAGACACTTCACCTGCGGAACCTCATTCCGCTCAGTATTATCACAATTGCAGCTTTGAAGACGATCGCACGCCCGCCCCATCTCTTCAGCCCTACTCACCATCGCCAAACCCAAGCCATCATTTGCTTGTTCCGCACATTTCCGCTAACGATTCAGCTGATGTCGGCTTTCAGAGCAATCCTCCATGTCGATAGGGCCATTGAAACGATGATGCAAGAAGAGATTAAGAGAATTTGTCAGTTTCTCAAGAAACAGGTGAGGAATCGGCAGACGATTCCTCCTTGAGAGTGAGGTTGTTATTAAGCAGGTCAACCTTGGACTAGCCTGCTTCCTAATGGGGTAATTCATGAAGGCCCACATGACAAGTTCCGGGCGGTCTGGTACAAGGATAAGTCATCCAGAGATCTTAGCCATGGAGGCCATAACGTTATCGGCCGGCAGTTGATATTAGATCCATTATTCATCCATCCGTGATGACTTGCTTTACGGTACAGACGAGGTAACGTTAGAGAGCGATGGGCATCACGTGCAGGCTCACGTGCCTTTCAGCTCTCGAATTGTGGCTTCTATTTCATCTTTATTTCAACTTCATCAGATTCAAAATCGATTGACATCGACGGTGAGCTATTGGTACGAAGTTGTAATGGTGCCCCTTTGCTGTGTCTCGTTTGTCCATTGAGCGTCCACAACTCCCCATGGATGCTACCGGTCAACAAGACTCGCCGCTCTCCATCAGTGCCAATATCGCGGGCATCCTAACTTTTGTCGTCGCGATCGCTGCCACCATATACGCCCGTCTTACATATCTACGCAATAGTGACGATGAATACTTCCGCGTTAAGACATCGTTATCCTGGTACAAGACTGAGTCGACTTGGCTTGCGGATCTTGTGACCGCAATCAATGCCCAGCATGAGAGCTTCCATTCGTACCAACCCGAGTACCAGATGTACACCTTTGTTATGGACGACCTTTTAAATCTAGAGCAACGTCTGCTAGATCTAGTAGCCGAAACCGAGACCAAGGCAGCAATGGGAGAAGAGGGGTCCCGGTGGACGTTGGTTCCCCAAAGTTGGCGAGGTGGAAGAACGTCCGTCGCCATGGCATGGTTGCCAGTGAGAACGAAGGCATTGGAACTTGTGAGACAGAGAGAGAGCCTTACTGCAAGAGTACAGTTCATGCAGATGAGCATGATCTCATCAAGACTCAAAGACCTAGAGTCGAGAACGAAGTGGCGGGAGATGAAAATGGATGAGAGCTCGAGGAAACTGGAAGCTCTGGTTGAGGGTCAGAGAGACAAGATTCACCGGTTAGAAGATCTAGTGTGCCGTTTGATGCAGCGGGGCCCCGGAAAGCTTGCGAGGGAAGGGTCGAGCCTGTCGAGGGCTGAGACGTTACCAGGCATTGTGGCCGAGAGCCGAATATTCGAAGGCGATATTTCTCCCATAAGAGCTCTAACTAAATGACCAACTCTTGCTTCTTATTTGATATCGTACCCTCCTTGATACAGAAACCCTCCAGCAACGAGCAAGCTGAGGCACGCCCACTGAAGGTCAAGCTCAACAACAGCCCATAGCCACAGACATCCCAATGGCGGGGCTCGCTTCATCGTCGCGAGATATCCGTACGTGTTGGTAATGTAGATCAGATAGCATCCGCAAACGACGCTCATGGCAAAGAAGATAGTCTGGCGGATGGGATGTTGATATTTCTTCGGTACGCCGGGAACGAGGATTGGGTTCGCTTCGTGAGGATGTAGGGGATAGAAGAGGAGGAGGAACACTACCCGATACTGTCAGTGTATGTAGTATCACTAGCCTGAGGTAACTCATACTCATCCAAGCCTGTCCAGCCCTCATCCAGACCTTATACCACTTAATTGACGTGCCATATTGATTCTGGACCAGAACATCAAACGTGAAATGCAGCATTGCAAGCGTCGACGTCCATAACAAAGCCTCCAGAAACCTCTCAGCCCCGGGCGAAAGCACTGCCACTTCGTCATCTTCGTCTTCCGTTTGACCCTGTCCCTGGCGTTGGTGTCTAAGCTCCTGCTCCCGTTGTTCTGCTTTCAGCATCAGCTCCCTCTCCTCGGCGAGCTCGAACAGTGTTTTGTCGGTCGGCCCGGAGCGATCGGGTTGTTTGAGTTTGATGTTTTTTATGCTCTTCTCTTTACGTTGACGAGCCATTTTAACTTCCTTTGCTGTTGGTTAGGGAGATGGTGAGGGGCTGAGTTAGGCGTTGGCGATGGTGGTTTCGAAGCTTCCATTAAACTGTCGAGCTGTCCAAAGGCAAATTTACCTTTTACGCCCCTGCATTCCACCCCTGGGTCCAATGACATCAGGGGCCGTTCACCCCACTACGGTGCTAATTCCTCCCCGAAACAATGCCCACCCCCTCGGCAGCGACGCCCTCCCTCCGTCTTGAATGCCCAAAATGCCCCCTATAAAATCAAACAGCTGCCCCTGTTAGACGGGGAGCTCCATCTCAGCTGGAGCCTCATTGATCCCCTAGCCTACCTTAGGGCGGGCAATCATAACCCCCACCAGCCACTCGGGGATTTCCTGTACCGTTACTTATCACGCGTGAACCGTGCTTTCTCTTCATCGGACTAACACCAGGCAGGGGTTTAACCAGCACAGGTGGCATTTGCAGCTTCCCGCCTCCCTTCTGCGTGTTTGTAATTATAATTTCGAGCGCAATTATTCTCTCTCCTCTGTATTCTCTTGCTTATCGTCCCGTTGGCATCGTTGGGTTCCTCGTTGCGCGTAGAAGAACTAGAAAACAGCAAGCGACTACGCCTGATTCAACGATAACGATCCCCTCACACAAACAGAAACCCCCTCGCATCATCACGTCCAGCCATGGAGCTCCGCCTGCTCGGCCTCGCGGCTTTAGTGCTCGTGCTGCCGGCCCTGTACATCTACACCGCGAACGTCGTCCAGGCGCGCCTCCCAATCCTCGAGAACAAGCGCATCTGTCTGCTCATTGCGCACCCGGATGACGAGGCTATGTTCTTCGCACCCACCGTTCTCGCCCTCACTCGCCCCGAGACTGGCAACCATGTTAAGATCTTGTGTCTAAGCACGGGTATGACGCATCTTCGACTGCTCAGGTCAATTATATGAGGTGGCACGTTGGCTGATGTCTGGGTTTTAGGGAACGCTGATGGTCTTGGAGAGACACGCAAGAAGGAACTTATCAAGAGCGGCATGGCCCTGGGACTTCGTGATGAAGACGATGTCTTTGTGGTAGACAGCCCGTATGTCTTAACCCCCCATCATTAGCACGTGAGCCCATGAAACTGACTCAAGTTGCTTCTTCCACAGCGACGACTTCCCCGACTCGATGACCCAAACGTGGGACAAGAACAAGATCGCCCAGCTGCTCTGCAGTGCCTTCGCCCCGAACCTCGCCCACCAGCGCGCTGCCAACGTCCGTCCAACTGCCAACATCGACGTGCTCATCACCTTCGACTCCACAGGCGTATCGTCGCACCCGAACCATATCTCGCTCTACCACGGCGCGCGCACCTTCATCGCCTCGCTGGTCCACGGCCAGGCCGACTGGACCAGCCCGGTTGACTTGTATACACTGGGTTCCGTCGGTTTCCTGCGCAAGTACACATCTTTTCTGGATACAGCTGCTACGATGGTCGGGTGGATGGGCGTGAAGACGGAGGATGTGAAACACCCAGGTGGACTGGTGTTTCTGAACAGCCTGGTGGGTGACAACGCACTGGGGACGGCGTGGAAGGCGATGACGGAGGCGCATAAGAGTCAGATGGTGTGGTTCCGATATGGCTGGATTACCTTCAGTCGGTACATGGTCATCAATGACTTGCGGTTGGAGAAGATTGGTGCTCAGAAGGTCGATGCCAAAGGGATCAAGCAGGAGATCAGGCCTGAAATCAGAGAGGAGGATATCAAAGAAGAGGAGGAGGAGGAGTGAATACAGACCAGGAAGTCAATGATGCATGTTCCGAGGCGTTTGGATTACAGATTGGGGTCTGGGCATGGTTACGGGTATCGCCTTGTATAACAAGACTGTAAGTGTACGCTCTGAATTACATATAAGTATTGCAAACCATATGACAAGTTTCAAATTAAAGACACGGTGAGTTCAAGATGCCTCAGATATAGAATTAGGATCCATTGATCTTCCTGCAGGTCCGCATTCAGACTCAGACATGGAGCTTCATCCTCCGCATCTTTCGGGTTGACTGAAACATCCCAGATACGCAACACCTCACGTCGGCTTCAACGGCTTCCCCTGCATAATCTGTTTGAATGCCTGTAACGATACCTCAGGTTCTACAATCCTGTCAGCTCATCATTCTCACCTCCAGGTCAACAAAGACTCACGATAGTAGGGCACCTCATGCCCCGCCTCATACACCTTCAACCAGCTCAGGTTATCCAAAGTCTTGAACTCGCCATGCAACTTCCCACCCACGGTGTAGGGCTTAACCTGCAGCTTTGAAAACTTCTTCCGGCCGTGCCAGTCAATGTTGTTGACGACGACGAAGTTGCCTTCCCAGTTGCAGATCCAGTCTGATGGTGTTAGTTTCAGAGACTGGAGCGGTGACGGAGATAAAGGGCTTACCTGTGTCGCCGGCCCAGATGAGAGTCGTGATATTCCTGTTAACGACATCTGAAAGACGACCCAGGGACGTACGAGCATCTGTTCATTATCAGCATAAATTCCTCATCCGAATACTCGGACTCACCATCCCCCGTTGAGACAAACGAGTTATAAACCGGATCGCTACACTCCGCAAACGTAGACCGCGCACCAATCTTCCTCGCAATATCCTTCCTCGTGATATAATCCAGATACGTCTCTGGAGGGTCAACATCATTTCGCCCGATCCTCACATCATACACATTAAAGTCCACTCCCGACGCAATCTCCAGGTTCGTGAACAGCTGCGTGTTGCATACATCGTCTGCCTTCGCGCATGCCTCGTCGTCGCCTACCAAAGTCGTGCAGTTATCCAGGGCTGGCGCGCACATCTCCTTGTACGCCTGGAGGAAGCGCCCGACGTTGGTATCGTCGAGGATCTTCTTGTAGGGGTTGTTGTAAGCGTACGTCACATACGCCTTGAACTGAGGCTTCGGGTCGATCCACCCGTTGTTGATCCCCAGGGCAATCATATCAATCTTGACGCCCTTCTCACAGCCCTCGTCGATCTTGTCATTCTGCTCAACAAAGTACCTCGCAAACTCCGGCCCGTAATGTCCACCATAAGACTCCGTAAACAGGCCGAACTCCCTGCTCTTGTATTTGGGAAAGTTCGCGAAGAAGGCCTGCATGAACTTCCACACGTACGGGGCTGCTTCGACGGTAGAGTTGACGTCCTGGGTGCCGGTGCTGAAGCCGGTGCCGATTGGCTGGTCGATATACAGCATGTTGGCGTACTCGTTCCAGGAGTGAGGGTTGAGCGTGGGCTCCGTGGAGTTGTTGACGAAATGGCAGGGGCCATTCTCCTGGCAGAGGCCGATCATGGAGGAGCATCCAGGGCCGCCGTTAAGCCAAATACTCACGGGTGCAGTTTTAGGGTTGTGGCGAGCTTCGAAGAACCAGAACCACATGCTCATGTTTTTACCTTCGGGTTATCAGTGCTAGGTCCGGGATGAGTCGTTGGTGCAGACATACCGACGTTGAGATACCCAGAGTACTGGTTCACCCCGGGCGTGGTCTCGCAGACGCCTGAATTAGTGACATATTCAAGAGATGAATCGGTATCACGATGTTCAAAAACGGTCAAATCCACTCCTTCCGGTGTTCGCTTCGTAAACCTCTTGTCTGTTCCACCAGTGAAGACACCCGACCTGGCAGTGACCGAACTTGCCAGGCCGAGAGTAGATATTGTTAAAGAGAATCGCATGGCGAGTTACCGTAGAGATATCAAGGTTTCGCAACAGATCGAGAGAGCTCCCCCGAATGCCAACTCGGGCCATCAGGTTTCTATATACCTTTTTCAACCATGTGTAATAAGCACACCAAACTCGCCCTGTGCACAACTGCTCAAATCAGCAGGACGCAAATCCATGACCCAGCCGCATCCTGCAGCTCCCCAGACTCCACCAATTCTGCACGACGACGGTTATCTCTCCCGGCAGCAACGGACGACCAGTCGCGGCAGCCAGTGACAGCGTCTTGCTCTAACGGACAACCGCCTCAGGATCCACGACCTGTCGATCAAAGTCACCTTCCATTACTCCAAATGGTAGGTGCCGGGGGGACACAGCCAGCATGGAGCCGCAGTATGTCACAGAACTTTTGTTTTTGCGGTATCTCACGCGTGCAGGCGGAAGAAACAATGGACCCCCGGTCAGTGTGATCGACAGGGTCAAGGCAGATCGCGGCACTTAAGCATAGCGAATCCGTTGCTAGCGAGATGAGGTGAGGTAGGTGCAGCTAGCCATTGTGAATTGCCTCGGGAGGATCTTTTGTTTCATGGCCTCCCCATAGGCTTGACTGTCTTAGCTGATGGCGGTATATCGACAAAAGGACCTCAAGATCGGGAAGGACGATAAAGAACAGGTAGCGCCGTGAAGCTTATCATGTCCATATGCTTGTCTCCGCTCCAATTGAAACGCCGTTTAGCAAGACCACAAAGGACCCTCTATGAATACAAAATATCCCGTTAAATAAGATGGACGGCACATATATCCTGTTCCTGCACTTATACGAGTGACTCCGACGCAGCACAATGTCGCGCAAGACACCCAACGGTCCGCTAGAAACGGCATTGTGTTAGGTTCATGGATATAATCAAGACAGTCTGAGGTAGTAAGCCTGGCGCACCGACTTGGAATAGTTCCCGCTTCTATTATTCGTGGAACCGGACGCTGTCGTGTTATTGTTTGAGCGCACTACATATGAGGAATCAAGCGATGGTGCAACCCAGACTAACTAAGGATAGATGAGTTAGACAAGAAAGACGTTGAATAATAACCAAAGGTTTTTATTATCTAAAGGGCTCAGTTACCGGAGAACCTTCCTTCATTTAAATCGCAAGGAAGTGGATCCTGGAATCCTCCGATACCCAGAAATAGCTTTCAACATCTGGTTCTCTGTGATTAGTCCACGACATCTCACCCCGATCTACTATTAGACCACAAGCAGAGCTGTGCAAGATGGTACGGAAGCATGAAGGAAATAACTATATACTCCAGTTATTCGGAGCCTTCCTCTCAATGTGTGAAATCATCCATCATCAACCACCACTCTGTCTAATACCGATACTACGTTAGTAACGGGTTCCGCCTCTAAATGATTTTGTAAGGGAAAAATTGGCTTATATCAATAGAAGATCTGTACAGAATGTCTTTCATGGTACTAGCCATCGCACATCGAGCTGCACTACAAGGTGAAAGGTACGAATGAGCTCCTTGAAGGCACTGTACTGAAAAATCGAAATTGACAAAGGGTGAAGGCGTTGTCACCGGAAAGTATCCCCAAGCCTAAATGAACTCACATGATGTATCGATTGGTATTGATCTAAGGTTCCCCCAATCTGTCCAGGGAGCGATGGTCGAAGCGTCGTGCATTATTGACGTCCTTCACCAGCATCCGAGCTTCCATCCCAAAACAGTCGACAATAAGGTAGCCAGACGATGCCTCTCAATCACATAAAGACACTCAAAAGTCCAAACCAAGTAGGTTCAAGCTATTTGCTCGCCTAATTCGTGTTCTCTCGGCTTCATCAAGAGTCACTATGTTCGCCGCCGACCTCTGCTACATCCAGCCCCTCGGCCTCCCAAAGCGGCAACGACAGAAGACCAAAACTGTAGTCGAATTACGAAATTGGTCGGATATTGAAAGCTCATCCAGTGAGACTGGAGACCGTGTGCTGAAAGTTGCAAAGGTCAAGAGGTGGAAGTTCTGGTCGGTGAAGGGTTTCAGGGAGTGAGGTCTCACAACGTTGGACAGTGATGAACGATTTGCCGGATTGTCGTCACAATGGACGTGAATATCCCTATGAGCATGTCTAACGAATACTCGTGGCTTGTCTTCACGTGGCTGTTAGCGATAGATTGCTCTACACATCTAGTCAACTTCTCAGCTATTAGTGACGGACTCACAACTATTCAACCGCCACCTCAAACACTCAACCACCACAAACAAGACGCTGTGATTCACAAGTCACCGACTCATTAAAGCCTCAACCAAGGAGCGACAACAGAGACTATGCACTCCACACGCAGATATCCCAAGCTTCGTTGCATGTCGACACCCCTTCGGTCATAGGATACAGAAGATGTGCTGCGAGGAAGTTACTGCGAAGATGGACAGCACTGGTCCGGCGGAACAGCAACGATCCGGGAGGCAGGATTCAGGAAGCGTGAAGTCTTTCTTGAGTCTAAGGGCAACCGCAGGTAGCCAGGTGGATATTAAGATAACAGAGCAACGACAAGAGTCTAAAGCACAAGAGTCTGAGATATTGCCTTCTTCCCACTTCGAAAGTCATAGGACACAGTCCACAGTCAACATAGCCTCAGACTCTGGCAACGAACCCGCTTCAAGCACCAGCTCAATATTCAGCAACGCCTCAAATGGCACCGATCTCACGGACGCTTGCCCGTGCCGAGTCGTTGGTCCTCACATCTGCCACTGCGACTGTGGATGCGACTGGGTGCTCCTCATCGATGACATTTGTGGATTCTGTCAGAAGTACTGCATCTAGATAGAGAGTCGTCATAGGGGTCTTTGAGATGACCCAGTTGGATATCAAAAAGAGCCGAGCATGGGGCCCATAACTCTTTTAAAACGGAACTCTGATAGCTCTGATATGTCTCCTACACATGTGATGTATTGGTCGTTAAAGTCGTTACAAAACACAAGATACTCTATGAATGGTATATCCTCCCATGCAATCCCTCCAACACCAGACCCTCCAGCCATTAAACCACTCCTCCATCGTCCGTCTCTAGAAATGTACACTTCGCTTCTTATGCACCTTCTTCCTTCCCTCCTCTCCCCTCCCGAAGAACCCGCTCACACTCGCCCCCGCCGGCCCCCCGTACGGGCTATTCCCACTCCCGCCACCCAAGAAGTTCCCGAACCTGGGCTTCTTCCCTCCGCCCGCAGTCGGCTGCTGCGGCGGCGGCGCAAACTGCTGTTGCGGAGGACTCGCCGGCCCCACACTGTTCGGCCGCGGCGGCAGTGAGGGCGTTCCCCAGCTCCCCGGGACATTCAGGTTGGACCGCGGGGGGAGAGGCGGTGAGCTCGCAGATGGCGTGGTGAAGTCCTGCCCGTCAACACCGTACTCTCTTCGCAGGCGCTCTGTTTCTTTCTCAATCTCTGCTTCACGCTTGCGGCGCTCTTTTTCTTCCTTTTCAAGCATCTTCTGGATGCGCTTCTGCTCTTCCTGATCGCGCCGTTCACGCTCGCGGGCTTGTCGCTGTTCCTCGGCGACCATGGCTTGTAGTCTTCGTGTCTCTGCCTCAACCTCGGATGCTCGGCGAGCATCTGAAGCCTGAGGAGGGGATTGTTGTCGGTGAGGCGATGGTGGACGAGCATTTCCCAAAGCACCAGACATAGCGGCCCCGGGTGGTGACACTGAAGGACGGGAGTTGGTACGTCGGCGATGTGCAGTCGCGGGCGCTGCGCCGCCGGCTGTGTTAAAAGGGTCTTGTCGTGGGTTGAGGTACAGATCGCGAATCACCTCGGCGCTCACCAACAGCGCCATCTCAAGCCCTTTTCGATCTTCGACCTCTACACGCCTCATATTCGGTTCGTATATAGTCAATGCCGCCTCGTGCTTCCCGTGGAACAAAGCCACCGTGATATCCGGCTCCTTGTTCTTCTTCCCACCGACACTCCTCCCGCACATGTAGCACGTCATGTCACGGCTCAGCCGGCCATCGCGCTTCCACCGCAGCACGACCTTGGGAACTAGTTCTGAGACGGGCACTTCCGTGGAGTCCTGGTCGATGCGGCTTGCGCTGGGGAGCTTGAATGTACGCTCTGGAATCTCGAACTCCCATGCATCGGACTTGCCCCAGCCCCCATGTTGCTGCTTGACCACCACGTTCTGATCGGGATTGTATAGCGATATTGTGAAGGTGTCAGGTGTCACGGCAACCTGGGCCGCGGCGTTGTTGCCGGATGCGCGTACTTCGGCAGCGGAGAGCGTGGGCTGCGACCATTCCGGCTTCAAGAGCACCTCGGCATAAATCACAGACGAATACTGAGCATCGAGCAAGCCGAGCGCGTACTGGTTCTTCGCGGTCGAAGGTAGAGGGCGCTTAATGAGGTACTCGGCCGAAGGATCGGAGCCGTGGTGGGTGAAGTAGAGGAGGGTGTGGAAGGGGTTGTCGGAGGAGGGTTTGAAGCGGTAGGTTGGGAGGTTTTCGTCGAGCATGTTGGCGTTGATATCTGAGGGCTCTCCTTCTCCTGATCAACAACAGAAAGGGAAGAAAGCGAATAATTGAAGGACGGGGAGAAGAGTACGAGAAGGTGGCGGGGCTGAGGACGCAATCAGTTGGAAAAGAGGTCGGCTGAACAGGCTGCGCATCCACCACGAGAGAGCCCTGGCTTGGCGACGATGCAACACTGTCTCACAGCGGGAATGAAGAGCACTCTCGAGTACCAAAGGCAGACTACAGCCCGTTGACCTAATATATGGAGAAAGGACAGACTCATAAGCAAACACCAAAGGCAATCGCTCATATATCTCTGGTCTCGAAATTCTAGAAGGCCGTGATCGTCCCCCTCCATACGACCCAAAAGCGGCTCTAGCTGCAACGTCATCAACCGGCGCTGTTCTAGGGCTGCGCCACACACCGAGCCGTGGGAAACGAGGCTGTGCTAGTGTGTCTCCAGCCTGCTCACACTTATCCAACAGGAGAAAACGTCCTCACAACGCGCGTCCAATGGCGATTGGCGGTTTGGGGAGCGGCAGAAACAGTTTTGAGCCTCAGTATTTGCGTAAGACAAGGGAGGGATGGGGCTGATTTGGGGGCTAGTTGCGAGGGACATTGATATTCTCTCATGGGTGCCGTCCGAATCCGAGGTCTGACAACTAAGATTTCAAAACCGCTGGCGAATGCTGTCAAGAAATAAAAGATTACCAAATATAGAAACATTCTGGTCCGGCTTCATGTCTTCTATTCATGCTGAGGTGATACACTTTCTATCTCCCCCGTCACATCTCTAAGATACCTGACGTTATGAGACCCAGGAAGTCTATGAAGGCGCATATGCAGTTACAAGCCAGAAACAAGCCGCCCCTTCTTCCGCTTTCCCAGTATAAGATCAAATTCCCGCCGTATCCAACGCCGTTTTAATGCAAATCGGTTCTATTCCTCGTTAATGACTGTGTCACTGGTCATGACCATTCCCGACCCAATGCTCTCGTCGTGATGTAAGCCCACCAGTGATCGGGGTCAGCGAGGGTCGATGCGACTCCGACCCGTCGTGTGTCCCAACTTCTAATTGTTAAGTGCTTGGTTTCAATGTGTTTGTATAGCAACAATGTTCCAGGTCGGGGTCTTCTAACAAGTCGCTCATGGTCGGGTTGACTATGACAAGCAACACTCGTGATATCGGCGAGCGTCCGGTATATTGTCTCAATATCCTTGAGCGAGACTTTTCATAACCCCATTTCGCATGTCGCAGAACATCCAGCATAATCGTCGATGTAGTGCTGGTATATAGTATCTGGGCCGTCGTCCATACTCTCATATAGTCGTTATAAAGCCCTCCGTCCCAGCCTGTTAATCCGGCCTCCTTACTTGGACCCCATGGGTCTCTTGACTCTCTTGAATTCTTGGTGTCTCTTGACTCCCTCGGGGTTGTCGAGTCTCTTGGTTCTCTCTTGATTCCACAGTCTCTTGATTTTCAGGCACCTGTTGAGTGTCTTGATTCTCCCTCGCCTCTGGCGACTCTCTCGTCTCCAAATGCTCCCCCTCCTCCTCCCCAATCGGCCCTCTCCTTGCCCTCAACCACCTCGGGTTTCTCCTCTCCCTCGCTCTTCGGGCCCCCCCACAGCATGGATACCAACAGCACGTGAAGCACGCGACAATCAACCCGATCGCGACGCCGATCAGGAAGCCCCGCAGGATCTTCTCGCCATTGGAACCCCCCGTCGCGATACCCATGAATTTATCCCGAAACAAGTCCTGGGCTAAGGAGTCGGTAATGACAACGTCGCCGCTGCCGTCGGTGGAGGTGGAGGTGGAGGATGGTGTGGCGGACGCGGACGTGGAGTCGGTGTCGCGTGGGCTGTTATCCCAGTAGATGCCGTTATCCATGGCCGGTATCGTAAAAAGGTATGAATAGGATGGAGATGGACGAGGTCGAATATCGTCAGGCGTGAATCGCAAACCCCTCAAGAAAAATAAAATCGAGGAATTCAACACTTCCGGTCGTTCCGCGACTTCCTCCGGCGCAGCAGCCAAGGCGAGGCTCAGCTCATGCGATGCGGGATCTTTCCCGGCTGTCGATTTCAGTGCCTCGTTTCGTTGGCGCAACGCATCAGTATCAGCATCGCCGAAAAGTGCAGCAAGAATAGACTCTCGACGTCATCCCCGCAGAACGAACAGACAAGGGAAATAGATTTACGAAAAGAGAAACAAACCACAAAAGAAGAAAAGAAGGGAAAAGGGAAGAAGCGAGGGAGGAAGAAGAAGGAGAGAAGCGTTAGGAAGAAGCAGTGGGCTCCACTCGCCAGCCCCGCGGATCCATCGTTTCTCGTCGAAGGAAGGGAATGATTGATTGATTTCTCCCCCCAAAAAGACCCTCCCCCAAACAAAAGTGCGGGATTGTCGGATGCGGATACGATCGAATGGGATGCTTCTCTGGGATGGCGAAGCGTCGACCGTGGAACAACAAACAACTTTGCTCCCATCACTTACACGCGACATTCTCTCTCTGTGTGTCCCTCTCAACCCATCGATACCCGCTGGGAGGGCGAGTATATGTCTCAACCTCGGAACGCACTTGTCTCGTTCGTCGAAGCCTCAAAACTCCCGCCGCAGCCACGTCAGAATCCAAGGGGGGAAAATCTACGAATGGCGTCCGCCATCCGGGGATAAAACAAACCCGGAACATGGCCGTTGGTGGTGGTGGCGGTGCCCCACGCGGGGAACAAAGCTAAGGTTATTTGGGAAGTTTAAGTGCAAATACGCAGATCTGCAACACAACAAGACAAAGTTATTGTCCGTAGGTCGGAGTCGTATTTGGGGATTTTTGTTTAAGATTTGGCTGCGAAATTTGTTGCAGGCCATACAGAGGGCGTATCTGACGCCCTATCCCGAGAACATCTAATCGCGATGATCCTCAAACTCACCGGGGCTCCCACTGAAAACGACTTCCGACAAGTCGCTCTCGGCCCGTCGGATCAATGGAAACCGACCGCATCCATCGGGTCTGTACAACCGCAAAGAACCGCAACAGTGTATTCACCACTGCCCGCGGCTTTCTCTGTTGTGACTCTCCAACCTGTAAGGACGTGCCATGGGTCAGCTCACACTCTCAATATATCGTCAGACTATCACCTCATTTGGCCCTCAATTCTCGAGGTTTCAAGCTCCACTTTGACAGCGCGTCTTTATACACACATTACGTCTAACGGCCAATGTGAGTTGAAGATGGACCTTGCTTTGGAAACCCGCCTTCGGTCAATAATATCCAATGATATTTCTATCTCCATCTAAGTCTCAGTCGCTGTCCAATCCTTCCTGTCCCCATCCTGGTCTTGGTATATCCTTCAATCCTATATCTACAGTAAACAAACAAAACACCGCCGTCGAGGCGTCCATCTCATCCAGCCATTCTATATGTATATATACTTCTACACGTGCTCAAACGACTTTTTTGTCCCGTTCAGCACGCTCACCCTGTTTCGGTTCGCATTCCCCATCGATTGTGTGTGCCCATGCCCATGCTCCACCTCCGTTGTGCTCACTCCTGGCTGCCCATACAACGCCCTCGCCAAGTTCTGGCTCGCCCGTTTGTCCAGTTCATCTTCCGAACGGCTATCCCGCCCTCGCCTCTCCTCTTCTATTCGCACCTCCATATCCTTGCGGATGCCCTCGCCAAGGTACTCGTCGCTTCCCTCCATCGTCATGTTCGTGATGGGATACTGCGAGTAGGGAGCACCGCCCTTCTTGCGGAATATGCCCCGACTGCCACTGGTGTTGTTGCTGACGTCGTCAAGGCGAATCGAGCCCGGTTGTGGGTTGACGGAGCGCTTGGTAGAGCCGTATTTAGTAGACCAACCTTTGGAGAGCTGGGAGGTGAAGGTTCCGAGGATAGGGGAGAGGGTTCGGCGGAGGAATGGGAAGATCATTGGTAGGTTCGTTGTAACGACTGCGACGAAGGTTTCTCGACACGCCCAGTATCCAGCTTGTTGAGCACCAGTGACAGGGTTCTACCCAGGAACGTTAGCTTCCGACTCAATAAGACAAAGCGATGAGTGACCAACAGTGATAATTAGGACACATCGCAGGATTCCCGCCATTGTGACAAATATACCGCCCGAAAACAGGGTGATCAACCCGATCTTCTTCGGGACAGCGATGCGAGCAGACCAAAGCATCGGCACCGGGATAGAGAGTAGGTACATGTCGGTCGCAGCATTAAGCACCACGGTGACGAAGATATCAATCCTTGAAATCGCCGGTTGACAGAAGTCTAAACAATGTTAGCCAGATTGCTTTACAAACAGCTCCCCGGTAGGACAGGGGCAGGAACGCAACATACTTCCAGGATCTGGATGAATCTGCCAGTTCTTCTCAAACGGATGACACCCAAACAGGATCGAGAACAGCACTGCAATCCACGTCGCAACAATGAGGCCGAACCCTACAAAGATCCGTGGTCGGTAGTTGTCCAAGCCTTCCGTCAGGCGCAGGTAGAAGGCACACATGGCCGCCTTGAGCACCCAAAGCAGAAACGTGTACGTCGACCAGCCCGCGACTTGTGTCTTAGAGCCGTTGACTCGCAAGCGATACTCCTCGCTCGCTGGATCCAGCGCGGCTCGCTGCTCGTCTGTCATGCCATTGTTGGCAAGGCCGTGCCAGTATGCTCCGACGGAGTAGGCAAGGGCTGTCTCGATCGAATATGCAATCTATCGTGACAATTAGAAGACCAGCCCAGATGCCGATAGATGGGTTATCATATCATACCGCTGCTACCGCCATGAGGTAGTCATCCGCCTCCAACCTCCGGAATCCCACAGCAGAGATCCGAGCATACGTTCGCAAACCGATGACACCAAGGCCAACACCCAAGAGGGCGAACGCCTCAGTTGTAAACTCACTCACAGGACTCATAATTGGCAGTCCAGAGCATCAGCCATGCAAGGCTCGTACAACCAGGATCCAAACCAAAGGAAAGTAATTCCAAGAAATGAGGGACGGAGGCGTGGGATATGAACAAGCGAACGGCAGATGGAAACCCCCACCGACCAGAGGCCCAGCTCGTCTTGGCGGGTCTGCCTCAATATATCCCCACAAGGTGCCTTGATAACGGTGCCAGATCTGGAAGGGTTCGCTGACGCTGATGCTGATGGGGACAAGAGGATGGTCTCTGCGTCTGCTGGCAGACGTTTCGCCGTCCTCCTGGGACGCAGGACCCGTGGGGCAAACCTGTAGGTGTGGAGAGTCTCTGCCGCGAGTCTTTAGTCTTGGAATCTTTAGTCCATAGACTGGGACCGGGAGGGGGCCACTTGGAAGTTTGCCGGGTCCAGAAGTTATCACATCCGTCAGCACGATCCCCAGTTTTCTACCGCAAGAGGTATCTAAAGGAGGGAACGGTTTTTCAGAGTCTCGAAGCGAGTTAATGGAGTCTGGGATGTTCCCTGACTTCGAGGTCGATAAGACTAGACACCAACCAGACTAGGAACGGATGCTCGGGAATTCTTACACTCTCCTAGACCTCTTCGATGACCAAGACGATTACAAAGAGCTAGCTGCTAACTTCGCATGGTATTGAACCCTCGTCGGTTCTCCTGAGATCGTCAATTAATGCCGTCCACTACCGTTGCAGTTGAGACAACTCCCACTTTCCGGCCAGTTTCCGGCCAGTAAATCCAGTCACACCATCGTCGATCCAAGTTCCTCATTACACATGCTAAACATATGGACACTCTCACCTCAACGGAGCAGCGGACATGGCTCAAGTGGCCAAACCAAGGATCATCAGGGACGGCTCTTTGCAGGGGCCCCATATGCGGAAGATCTGCAAGGCCCAGGGCTCCAGAAAGGTCACTAGCACAAGCGATGGTTCCGTTTCGTGCAGCAAAGCCAGTCCGGCAAACGGGGGGGTGCCCACATCTCTGGGGCGCTGGGCTTGTTTTCGTGGCTCGCACCACCGCAGCAAGTCTTGGCTCACCATCTAGGGGCTCATAGTGATCCGTCTTCCGCCACCTGGGAACGGTGGCTGGTGTTTCAAGCTTCACTCGAGTGAAAAGCAAATCCGCGATGGTGAAGAGTTACGTGCATGATCTCGGCGATTTCGGTGGTAAACTTGGCATTGGTCCCCGACTGACAGGCAGGCATGTCACGGTGCCACGACCGTTGGCTGTTCTGAGCAATGCCGATACGACCCTGTGGGGAACTAGAGCCAGGGTTTTGTCTGCCGTACCTGACTGAATCCTTCGGGCTTCATCATCACGATTATCGGGCGAGGGGTGGTGACATGGACTCTTGTCGGGCGATGCCCCATCCACATAAGATGTAAACTCCGCGTATCAATCTCTTAAGGCATTAGAAATACTTCAAGGCCCCCAACGTGGAGACATGCTTAGCTCCCCGGCATGGCTTCGAGAGACGGTAACTTCAGGCTTCGACGGCATTAGCTTCGACGCAGCTTGCAGTTGAAGACCATTCCGTCCTTGGTGTGCCCCTGGCAAAAACCCCCCCTAGGCCCCTTATTCCGCACATGCTTCCGTCACCGTTGAAGCTATACTTTTACCCGACATTGATCCAGCGCGTGAACGGAACGGTCCTTGAGACGGCGCCAGCTTAGCGTGTAACTCTGTTCCGCTTTTAGACTCGAAGCTCGTGGCAGGGCTTTGCGCCTTTTCCTGGCGGCTGTTGCGATAGGACGGGTCCCTGGCAGATGCGGCATTGCCTTGACGGACTTGAAGCCCCTTTTGTCGTGGAGATCGATCATTTAGTTAATTTTTAATTTTTTTCATTGCCGTCTTCCAAGTTTCGGTGCTAGAGTTTCGGCTTGGGAGAAGAGGGCTCTGGTGACATCGCCGATGGGGAACCTGCAAACTGAGAACTGAAAACTGAGAGATGGCCGGCTGCAACTTCGTAGAAATCTTGGAAAACATGCCACTGACGTCGAACTGTTTTTGCTTTTAGATGGATGTCTTGCCGTCAAAGTTGCCACAAATGCAACGCAAACATGGGTGTTCGTCAGGGGTCATCTCCTTCAACCCCGTAACCTGGAAATGTTTCCGCGATAAGTATCATCCTATGCTATCTGCCTCACCACCTTCACCACCTTCACCATATCTCGACACAGCGGCCAGCTCCGCTAAGCTACCGGCAGTATCGACCAGGAGGGTCCAGGTGCCCCGCCAAGGTCAACAGTGTCTCCATCAGCAGGTCCCCCCATCTGGACCGTGCCGAGGACGACGGTTTCGTCCGCCGGGAGTGTTTGATGTTTCGGTCTAGCCTCGGTGGAGATAGCACCGCGCCAGGCCAGGCTGGTCGTCTCATATACCGTTGCGACTGGGGCTGGTGGATGCAATCGTGCATTGATAGACGTGGGAGGGAGATGTCAAGGGCCCAGCAGATCGATAGTTCGTTGTAGAAGCCAATTGACAATTTGAGGTGCCTGGCGTGATACCTACGAATGTACCTGTAACTGTTCCTCCGGGCCGGCAAGCTGTGAGCCTGAAATTTCTCAACCTCCCACGTTTGTCCACCGTGGTACAGAGATTGCTCCTTGCTGATCATTGTAGTAGCTTGCTGTGAACTCATCTCACCTTGGTTACGTTGTAATGGAGACGATTGACTTTGTCGTCATCGGCGCCGGTAAGGACGAGAAACCCCTCGTAGTTCACCTTGATTCTTGTCTCGATTCATACCCATGAACTTCACTGACCTCTATCAAAGGCTGGGCTGGCCTCGCCGCCGCAAAGGCGCGCCATCAGCTTCATCCCACAGAATCTTTGGCAATACTGGATGCATCACCCACCGCCGGAGGAACATGGGCTGAGCACCGTCTGTATCCGGGGCTGAAGAGCAATAACATGCTCGGCACGTACGAATATCCCGATTTCCCTATGGACTCGGAGACGTTCGGCGTACAGCCCGGACAGCACATCCCCGGCACAGTAATTCACACATACTTGACTAAGTATGCTAAGAATTTTGGCATCTTTGACAAGATTCGCTTTGAGCACAAGGTTGAGTCTGCGGAACACCAGAGTGAGGGTGGCTGGATTTTGACGGCGAGGGATGTAAAGGCTGAGAAGGATGTTAAGATCTTTGCGAAGCGGCTTGTTGTTGCGACAGGTCTTACTTCTGAGGCTTTCCTACCTCATTTTGACGGTCAGGAGAAGTTTGGTGCTCCCATATTCCCCGGCAAGGATTTCCTCCAACATGCCGACACCCTTGAGACGGCCAAATCGGTGACAGTCTTTGGTGGCACCAAGACTGCGTGGGATCTAGTCTATCAGTATGCCACCAAGGGCATCGAAGTCAACTGGGTCATCCGAGGTAAAATCTTTCTGACTCTCCCATTCTCATCATCACTGACACCTCATCAGAAACCGGTCACGGTCCCACGTGGATGGCTCCCCCCTATGTCACCCCCCTCAAGAAGTGGCTCGAGAAGCTCGTCCACACGCGCATGTTGACTTGGTTCAGCCCCTGCACCTGGGGCGACGCAGATGGCTACGTGACGACCCGCAACTTCTACCACGGAAACCCCATTGGACGCGCCATCGTGAACAAGTTCTGGGGCATCTTGGGTGGCGATGTCATCACGTTGAACCAATATGATGCACACCCTGAGACAGCGAAGCTCAAGCCGTGGAGTCAAGCCTTCTTCGTTGCATCCAGCTTTTCCATCCTCAACTATGATACCCCTTTCTTTGACCTCGTCAAGAATGGCACAGTTAAGGTCCACATTGCCGATATTAATGGCCTCTCTGAGAAAAAGGTCCATTTGTCTAATGGGACGGTGCTAGAGACGGACGCTCTCTGCTGCTCCACGGGCTGGAAGCACGTTCCTCCCATGAAGTTCCTTCCTGAAGGTATCGCCGACGACTTAGGCATCCCACACACCCCGTCACCCACGACATTCCCTCCAAAGGAGCTCGTTGAGAAGATCGACAAGGAGATCCTTGACCGCTTCCCCCGCCTCAAAGACCAACCCATCCAGAACGAGAAGTTACAGCCTCTTCTTGACAACAAGGGCATCTCCACCACTGATGCCATCAACCCGTCCACGCCCCTCACACCCTACACGCTCTATCACTTCATCGCACCTCCCTCTGAGAAATTCCTGGCCACGCGCGACATCGCGTTCGCCGGCATCCTCATGAACTTCACCGTTTCAACCATCGCGCACGCGCAGTCTCTCTGGATCAACGCCTACTTCGACGACAAGATTGCCTCGCTGCCAGACCCTACATCTGTTGAGGGCGTCGAGAAGTTCAAGCACGAGGCTGTCCTACACAGCCGCTTCTGCAAATGGCGCTATCCCGCAGGCTACGGCAATAAGTACCCCGACTTCGTATTCGACGCGGTGCCGTATCTAGATCTGCTGCTGAAGGACATGAGGCTGAATATCTACCGCAAGGGTGGGTTGGCGGCTGAGGCGACGGATCCATATGGGCCGGAGGATTATAAGAACCTGGTGGATGAGTGGAAGGAGAAGCAGGCTGCTGCGGATGCCTAGTGTGTTTGAGATACCTTAACGTTTGAAGTTTTCGCAATTAGGAGGTTAGCTGTTGAAATTGGGTTTAAAAGCTGTGGAGATTTAATCCCTGTAAAGTACCTATGTAGTTCTAAGATGATGTGGAAGTTGACGATGTTCACGGCTTAGGCAGCCATCACGTGGGGCCTGTCTCAGCCTCTTATATCAGACCGACTCCTCGGTGAGCTCGCCATCATAACCGCCTTGAAGCTATCTTACAACAACTTAGAGCTGTTTCCCATGATTGAATTATGGTAGAAGTCGTGGACTTGACAGAGGATAGTGACTCCTCTCCACAAGTCACAACCCGCCAAACAAGAAGCTCAACACGCACCCTCCGCTCTCAAACCACCACTCCCATCAACAACATCACGCTATCCTCACCACCACCACTTCTCTCATCCCTCTCCTCCCAAGATGAACCCTTTCGAATAGATCGTCTAGCATTGCCCCTCAAATCGCGTCTCCGCCCCTCATCCCACACAACTCTCCTTCGCAAGCTCCGCTGGCTCCAAACACATACCATCCCTCTGCCCGCGAACCTTACCCACAATCCCATTCCCGCAACTCTTGTCTTCGCACAGGAAGAAGCCGGCTCCGCAGTGTGTATCTCTCCCAACGGCGTTCTTTTGACATGTTCACATTGCGTCGCTGAGACGCCTGCAGAGTTGGACCTGTCAAAGACGCATTGGCTTCTCTTCGCGGGTGGTGAGGTTGTCTGTGCGAGGACCATTGCATGGGACGCACAGAGAGACCTCGCTCTCCTCATCATTACCGAAGCATCCAGCCCCTTGGCCTCTTTCCCCTACATCCCCCTCTCCTCAACCTCCCCTAAACTTAATACTCGCCTTCTCTGCATCGGCCATCCGGGCTCTGAAGACCTTGAAACCAGCGCCCCCAACACACTCACAAACTACGATACCCTCGTCCTCAGTACTGGCACCTTCCGTGGCCTCGCCAAGGGCCAAGATCCGCAGGACAACTCAGACATCGGCGCCCTGATGCACAACTGCTGGACGTACTGGGGTCATAGCGGTGCGCCGCTTGTGGAGAGGAAAAATGGCAGGTTGGTAGGATTGCATTCAAGCTGGGATGATGAGACTGGAATGCGGAGGGGAATCGCATTAGAGGCTATCGAGGCGTTCTTGGGCGAATTTGAGAAGGGAGGGAGGGCGGTTCCAGAGGGGTGGAGGTGGTGTGTAAGATGATGTTGATGAGGCTCGGGGCGGGGTGTTGAGTTTCGATACATATGCAAGCATAAAACTGAATCACTTCCTGTAAATAGCCAGCACTTATATATACGCCATTGCCACGGGTTTCTATTCTAAAAATGGCAACGTGTACAGCCCAGGTCGATTGAACGATACCAGCAACTCCACTCGCTGGAGAATTCATCCCTGGACTCTCTCAAGTGGTTCGGCACTGATGATACGACCGGGCTCACCGCAACCAAGATATCAGCCTAAAGAAGTACGACCTTGGAGGATCTGGTGTATGGTCGAAGGAAACTCAACCCCCACTTCAGAGGATAAGAACGACATTTATTTACATATCTACAGAAGCATGAGAAAGTCAGAATCTGCAGCATCGTCGGATATCACGACACTTACCGTTGAACAAGAAGGGGTGATGCTCAACCGCCCATTGAAGGTGAAAGAAACTCGCCATTTCAACCTAGGATCTCGATCTTTTGTATACAACAAATTCATATTCAAAGTCTCGACGGATCTATAAACTAACCTCAAAACCCGTTGTGTGACATGCTGGTAGAACCTAGTCAAGCTTTCGAATTGGATCAGAAGAGCTACTGAGTTTGTTCGAGGTTCTCTGTCCACGGCCTTCGATAGTCGTGTTCTTCTCTCACAGCTGCAGAAGCTTGATAATGATATGTTATGCATAGCCCCAAAGCACCAGATATGGACGACCTTTCATCCTCCCCTAATAGCAATCTCCTAGCACAACCTCTCGATCCCCTGTTCAGAAATTCAAGTTCTTTCACTTCGTTAAGTAAAGACAAGTCCAGCTTCTAGAACCATTCCATCACATCCCCGCTATCAGCTGAAACGCCGACATCATTTTGTCAGCCATCCCCCTCCTACTCAAACAACCTTTCCCACTCCTATCTCACCTCAGTACCATCAATCACACCAAAACTCATTGTTCGAAAATGCCAAGTTTGTTTGAAAATCTTCGATATATTCCCGGGCATCCTCTTGAACACCCTCGTATCTACATCCAACCCCTCAATTACCATCTCCCCGTACACACCGTGGGCTTCCCACGTATCGATTATGAGACAATCTCCCTCTTCTCAAACATTTCGCATTCCTGTCTCCCATCCCAAGCTACAAAACACATCCATACATCCCATTTTTCAACGCCATCGCCCCAGTCTGCGGAAAGATAAGGAATAGATACTGTACTTGCTGATGCGAAGTGTTCCCTCTCCTTCTGTATCAAGTCCGATGCTGCGTGGAAAGAAGGTGATTGAATATCCAACACGTTCTGAAGAAGCAAAACCCATGCCACCAATGGGTCGACAGGAGTGTCGGTATGATACTAGTAGATAGAGCCCTTCGTCCCAAAGCAGCATCGCCACTTACATCCAGCGTAAGTATGTCCAACCCATTTTACACCCATCTGTCTCGTACATACCCCCTCATCCAGTCCAAGGGAGGGAGCCAAGGCGGCTCAAACCCAATGACCATCGTTTCCCGTTCCAAGACGCCTATGATGAAATGTGTGCTCGGTCCCAGCAACCCGGCCCAGGCGCCCAAGACCCCAGCGAAACAAGTGCCGTTAGACGTCATAATATGAGCGAAAGTAAGGTGTTGAGAGTCCAGCCAGTCGGTTATCCCAAAGCAAGTGTTGTTCTCCTAGCGCTATGCAGCAATGTTATGTCGTGTAACCCCGCAAACCCGACTCCTGACGTGCGTCTTCGTTTGATACCAGGAGCCTCGTTTCGATAGACGCTGGTTTCATCCCAGACCACGTAGATGCTCCAGAAAATGATTGGAGGCCGCGATCTATGATCGGCTTATATGATTCCTCCCGGTGGATCATACCCTGTCGCTGCTCCTCGAGCAGCACCGCCTAATCCTGCACTCCCAGGCTCACCATCCACTTGTGCACTATTCGTCTTCCGTAGCATGAACATAGGTTTTTTGCCTTCCTTATCCAGCTGCTTGAACAATATCAGCGGCTTCTCCTCCAATCCCAAACACCGTTCTTCGTTTCCATAGACAATGTATAAGGCGTATTGATCCCAGGGTGCATTAATTTGGTACTTCTTCAGCGCAGCCGGTAGAACCTTGTAGCATGGGTCTTCCATGCTAACACGGAAGGACTTGAATATCTCTACCGAAGCATTACTCGTACTCGGTGTGTCCGGTACAGGAGTCTCTCGCCGTCGAGGTGGTCCTGAAGGACCCTTATCGCGAGTATAGGTCCCATGGTCGGATTCGGTAAATGTGGTTCTGGCGGATGGCGTGGGTTCGCCGCGGTAGGATCGCGAAGCAAGAGTGGTGCCGCTCATGTGGTTGGGCGGTGATGTCGGAGAAGGAATGTTCGGGGAAGGATATGATGGTGATGATGCAGTTCCGCCGCTTCCGTTCATGGCAGCGAGGTGTGACGACGACAGGACAGCCCGCTCGGCTGCATTGGCAGGGTCCAAGGTCTGCTCTGCTATTGACCTCTCGTGAGTTGCTTGCGTCGGGGAGGCGTTCTTGGGCGTGGTTCCGATGACAATCTTCCTTGTCGAGTACTGGCGCTTCATGCCACCCGCCGATTGGGCTGAGGGCGGAGTCGGTTGAGGCGGCGAGACAGTGGCCTCGTAGCTGTAGGCCTGGTTGTTGCCGCTCAAGTTTGGTAGCGGTTGCTGTGCGTCCTTGGCCAGCCGCAAGGCCGGAAGCATATCTTCCCTCAACCTTCTAAAGTCCTCCGTCATTCGTCGCAAGTCCTGCTCCAACAAACTCATCCGCTCATCCCGCAGTCGGAACTGTTCCATGAGGTGTTTGATATCTTTGAGTGTCGCAGTTGCGTATTGTGCCTCGGCATCGGCAGCTACAAGGGTCAATCAGGTCAGTCCACTCGGGTTGCGGGAAAGGGCAGGAAGATGCGGAAGCGCCACGTACATAGCGGTAGATAGTGATCACTCTCAATAGGCACGTCCTGGGCCTTTTTGACATCGTAGACGCTCTTGAGGATGGTCAGACGATGTCCCACGCTGGCGATTCCCATGCTCTTGAGATCATCGTGGAGCAGAGCGACAAGGGCCTCTCCTACAATCTCGTTTTCTATACCCAAGACGAAGTCAGTTACCACCCGAAGTTGTAAATGACACAAGGGTGTTCAAATCCAGACTAAACGCACCCAAGAACCGATCGGAGTACTGCTGTAGACCAATAGTGCCGATGAAATCAGCACACTCCTCAGCAGTCCACTCGGTGATGATGGTCTCTGGCAGCCGGTCGGCGCTGCTTCGATGTCCATAGGTCGTAGGCGTATGTTCAGCCGACGTCGACAATTCGGAATCGATGGGAGACATCTCGGAGTCAGCAACAGGGCTCACGTCGCCCATACTGCGCTCGTACTCGTCGTCGGCGTCGGACTCGGCGTAGGCCGTCCCACCATCGAAGCTCATCATGGTGTCGGGCGGCCCCAAGACGGGAAGCTAAGCGGGAGGAAGAGGCAGCAGCAAAGGTGAGGATGGTCGCCGAGAACTCGTGGTCGGGCGAGGGCGTCGAGACGGTTCGTCCTAGGATCGTGAGCGTCCGTCCAGGGGAAGCAAAGACCAGGGACGTGGACGGCCGGGGGGGGGCCGTTTGAAGGGTAAGGCAGAGACGGCCGGGAGCGAATGGGGCGAGGAAGCAGTCGACGGATCAGATGGGAGACGAAGCGACAGAGCAGCAGCGACGTCAAGCCAGACAAGACACGACAAGACCCCAGACAGAAATGACAGGCCGCGTTCTGCCTTCTCGAGAGATCGTCGTCAGCGGTTGTTGTTGTTGGTCGTCGTCAGCGCCTCGCTGCTCTGGGGAGAGGAGTACAGATGTACCTGGCTACTGTATGATTTACAGCGGCTGTTGGACGAGGAGGGAGGTGCCACTGGATTGATTTGATTTGTCTAGAGGGGCCTGAACCTGGAGCGCCTCAGCGCGGCACAGAGCACCAAGCACAGAGCACAACACACTTTAAGCTAGCACACCCCGTACCTACTTACTAGGTAGCAGAGGAGGCACTGGCTGTCTTGTCTTTGCACAGCCTCAAACTGGTACCTCCGTACCTTGCTTTAAGCCATGGCAATGTTTCTCTGCCACAATTCCTCAGTTTTAATATACTCGGTGGTTCTTTGCAAGCTGGAGCACGGGGTACTCTCCGCTGTACCCAGTACCGCTGGGGGAGTAAGGCACTATACTCGCCAGGGGATCTCTTCCGTAAACTTCAAATGGACGGATGCATGCCCACACGCCTGCGTCTGCGTGTCCTTCATAGCCGCTCGCCAAGCCAGAAGCTCTGCCGCGCACCCAATCAGGCTGATTGGCTGTCTGCCAGTTTCCTCCACTGAAAGATTCGCTGGCTTTTTATTTTTATCGAAATACTCCACTGTCTTGCAGCGAGCAGCAGACAGATATTGAATGCTACACGTTGGTTGTCTTGTGAACAACTGCAGGTTCCGACTTACTACTGCAGGTTACGAAGTAGGCATCTTTCTATCCATATCACTATTTTCTAACGTCCTATCTATCAGCTTATGCAGCGTGTGTGATCTTATTAAAGGCTAACCAATTCTCAACCTAAGTGAGAGCTCTCGCCCCAGGTAACTCGAGACCCTGCGACGTCAGCGGCATCGCCGGCTCTGGCAATTCATCTCCGGGCAGCTTCTGGAGCTCTTTTTGCCTTGGCCACTTCGTCGACTTCTCGGCTCCCTCCGGACTACCATACTCCACAGGGACCCCCATACAATGAAATAAGAATACGGTAAGGGGGAGCCGGCATAATAATCGTAAAACTGCCAAAGCTCTGGAAGATACCGCCCTCGCCAACTACCTGGTCCTTGTCCACCTGCGTCCTGTGTCCCAATGCTATATATGTCCATGACATCCTCAGCTCGACCTGCATTCCAGCTCCTCTCGTATTCATCACCTCCATGTCTCCATCTTCACCAGCTCCCTGCGTCTGAGTTTCAGGTTCCGTCACTTTCCCCTCTCACCGTCCACCGGCGCCATAAGCACGGGACGCTCCCTTGTCCGTGACCCTGCACATCATGGCCGTCGCGAACCGCACTACTGCTGACAGCAGCGGTTGGGCTTGCATTGGCGTTCTGGCGACTGTGCACGTGGATCCTTGTTCTTCAACAACCTCTTTGAGCTGCTGTCCTAGATATCTCTAGATAGAGCACGCGTGTCGTTTAGTTGGTGCGTAGACCTTAGGGCCCATGGGTTTGTAGTGTTTATAGCGAGAGGTGACGTTTCTCCAACCATGAAGGAACCTATCGAGGGCTGTCCGCATCCTTCAGTTGGAGTTCATCCAACGCATACCATGCAAGAATCAAGGAACGTACCTTATTGTCTCGGATCCTCCCGCGCTGGCTGTGAGCCTGTTCAGGCGCCTCTGGGTCATGTGAGCTTAGCATGCTTTGATAGGTAGATGTGCGACTATTTTCCAGCTTTATCTTGAACCGGGAGTGTTTAGAAGCTCTATAATAATGTATTGGATGTTAACTGAAACCTACAAACTTCACCATTCTCTATTGCGTCTTACCTCGTCAATGGTAGATTCAAAGCAAGGAAAACTGTACCTGCTGGCCCACGAGAGTAGCCAAGAGTAAAACAATCGACCGTTCCGTAGGGCATTCCGCGTTCATGTGTAGGGTGGCTCTGGTACCCATGACCCATCATGACAAATTCGAAAGCTTGGCATCGTCAACTGGGACAAGAGACAACATCTTTCAATACCCATCTCCTAAACAGCTTAAATCATTATGATTAAGATTAGAATTACTTATTCCACTACTTCATCTCATCGTCGTCATCATCGTCACTGCATCACCTCAGCTCGCTATACACTCGACCTTCATCATTAATATTCATCACTCACAACACTACTTCCAGACTGAATATGTGCTCCGTCATCGGTTATCTATATACCAACCCTCCAGCCCAGTGTATCGCTTAACCGGGGCAATACCTTTCATTTGCCGGAAACAATCACTCCACCGTCTCAACTCCGTAAACCCCTGTTGCAGACCAAGCTCTGATCGACGAGATCATGAATAAAACGCACGGCAGCGGTAGTGAAGCAATGCCATGTAAGAATAGAAGAGGGTTAAACGGGGGTGATATCGTCCTTTACAGAACGGGTAGTCTATACATTGCGCCGGGAAAAAAACAACCAGCCACTTGCGATGCACGTGGATTTCGCGAAAATCAATCAATCAAACGCCAAATTCTTCATTGTGAATACATGCTGTGCTTTATCGCAGAGGGACCTTCGAGTCGTGGACGCCACGTCGGATAACGTCGTCTAACCGCCAACGGGGAGCCTTGATAGCGATTCCGTTCTGTTTTCTCCATTCCTTCTCGTCCTTGGGATCGATACCCTCAGGAAGAGGGTCCAGTCCACCAGCAACACCAGTCGAGTACTTGATCTGTAGGATATCGCCAATCTCGTCACAGGCCGCCAGTAACCGGTCCAGGTCATCCTTGTTGTGCGCTGCCGAAATGCAGAAGCGAGCACGGGAGCTAATAAGAGGAGTGGCAGGGTATCCGACGACGACAACTGAGATCTTGCGGCGAAGCATCTCGTGGCTGAAGGCGGGGAGTTTGGCGGGGTGGTAGAGCGCAACAGGAATAATGGGAGAGTCGTCGTGACCAGAGACAATAAGACCGAGACGCTTTAGTCCAAGGCGGAGATAGCGGGAGTTGAATGCGATACGCTGGAGACGCTCCTCACCTTGGCCGGGGCAGAGCTCTCCAGTGATGAGCTTGAGAGAGGCTAAGATCTGCATGAGAACGCCGGGAGCAGGAGATTCGCCGAATTGAGTACAAGCGTTGGTGTTTCTGAGCTTGTCGATGATATGCTTCTCCGCAGCAACATAGCCACCGTTGGCACCGAAGGACTTAGTCAGGGTTCCCATAAGAATATCCACCTCCGAAGGATCGACGCCGAAGTAATCGCAGACACCACGTCCACGAGGTCCCAGAGCACCGATGGAGTGAGCTTCATCGACAAAGAGGTAGAACTTGTACTTTTGCTTGAGAGCGAGAATTCCGGGAAGGTCACACATGGTACCCTCCATAGAGTAGAGGCCTTCGACAACAACGAGGATCTTCTTCCAGGGGCGGTGAGTGCGAGGCTGGCCTTGGGATATAGCTTCTCGAACAACACGTTCAAGTTCAGCCATGTCGTTGTGCTTGAATGATTGGATAACAGCGCCAGAGAGACGGGCACCGATACGGATGGAAGCGTGGTTGAGTTCATCGGAGATGATGAGGCAGCCTTTAGAAACAATAGCAGGGAAAGAGCTAGCATTCGTGACGTATCCCATTGAGAAGACCATGGCGGCGGGCTTGCCGACGAAATCGGCAATCTCGCGCTCAACCTCAATGGCAAGGTCGGAAGTACCGGCATCACCTCGCGGGCTGCAGAAGCTGACACCATATCGCTTGACACACTCCTCAACGGCGTCTGCGCAGGGACCTTCGGACTGGGCAAAACCAAGATAGTTGTACGAACTCATGTTGAGAGTCTCAGTGTAGGTGCCGGTGTACTGATATGAGCGATTGAAGTCGTCCGACTTTCGGTCCAGAAGGGTAATAAATCGTCCTGGGACACCCGTAGTAGTACGAGCAAAGCAGTCGTCCAAACGCATCTTCAATCGTCGAACATAGAAGTTGTCAAAATCATCGTTGAGAGCGGCGTAGCCATTAGCGGCCTTGAGAGCTCGGTAGTGCTTAGGATTTCCGAATCGCTTGCCGAAGAAGTCGCGGAAATGGCCAAGAAGAATGAGAATTAGGTAACTGATGTAGGTGGTAAGGATGAAATAATAAGGAGGCTCATCCTCAACGGGCGTCTCTAGAGGCTCTCCATGGGACATGCTGGTATAACGATGGCTCGGGTGGCAAAGAGGACCAAATTGAGCGTCGGCTCGTTTCTGTCGTTCAACTTCTTCAGCTGACTGAGGCTGGAAGAGAGTTGTGGTCGGGGGCTCGATGCTGTTGAGCTCACCAGTAGCGGTGGAGAGGGAGATGGTGGGCAGAGAAGCGGGCGAGGGAGAGAGGCCGAGAGAAGAAGAATTGACCTGGTGCTGCTGCATAGCGAGGAGAGCCTGTTGAGTGCCGGTCTCCTTGGACTTTGGGCTCGAGGAGAAGAAATTGGTGAGGCGGTTGCCCTTGGAGGTGGAAGGGCGCCTCTCGCCCGGCTTGACAGGTTGAGACATGGTGGTAGAGGATGAGAAGGGGTTTCCAATTCGACGAGGCATTTGTCCTGACGATGAGGCGGGAATCGATTCTTGGATAAAATGTGGACGCGTTTGGAGTTCCAAGTCGCGAGGTTGACGATGGAGGTGAACGACGCACAGGTTTGAGATTTTCTTTGAGGAGCGATTGAAGGGTCAGCGAAAATGCTAGTTAACAGATGAACACGATATTGAACGACGATGCATGCTGTTGCCGGATTTGCGGGAGGTAATGGCGTCGTTGGAGGCACAAATCCAAGCAATGCAGCGGCCGCGTTGTCAAGATGATGAAGGAGTTGAAGAAGTGAGTGCGAGGTGAGATTGAATTGGGGGTGCGCAAGTGCAGGAGGCGCAGGAGGTGGCGTCCCCTGGACCGGTTCATTCGGGACAGCTGTAGCCACTGACACTCGTTTGACGCCCGCTGCCGAGCCTGTAGCAAGCCCTGCAGCAGCCTTTGCAGCCTAGCAGTCTAACCCCCCTAAGTAAGGTGAAGATCCGCTCAATAGCAAATTGGATGTGGAAACTTCTTGGGCGGAGCACCTCGACACGGACCAGATGATGGGCAGCACTCACGCACTCTCACGGCGATGACGACGGGCGGGTAGAAAGCTTCGACAATGGCAATGCCGGATGGAACCCTCTTGGGGCTGAGGAGGGTGAAAGATGGAAGAGGTGCTTACCAGACTTGATTGCGTATCACTCAAGTTATCAGATCAGGCCCACGAGATTCCAGTAGTGAGACAATCCAATTCGATCGATTGGATTTCTGTCGCAAACAGCGTCGTATGTGTTGATTCAAGAAGCTCTGGAACCTTAACCAGCGGGGACTGGACGATCTCAATCGAGACTCGAAGCTGTCGTTGCTCTTCCACACCGAGGTCAACGAAGACAACGGGCACCGTTGATGGTGGTTGGCGACTCTGGTCCGTGATAGGACCCGCGTCACTCGGCCGAATCCGTTTGCAAGAGCCTCGACGACGAAAGACCGACGAACGAGTAAGCAAGCAAAGCAGAGCAAGGCACGGCAGAGAGAGTGATAAGCGACGAGCGGGTTACAAACAAGAGACACCACGAGGCGGGGGACCAGCAGAGTTAAAAACAAGCCCAAATTCTCCCGCAGGAACCTCCCAGCCAACTCAAAGCACAGACAGAGCAACGAGACAGCAACATGATGTGTGTTGTCCCGGCCTGGCGCCAAATAGCCCGGACGCGACCGGGCTGAAGATTGAAGGGGGGCGGGGACATTTAGGATCCATCACCATCCATCAGACCCGCGTCGCGGCACCTAGCCCAACCAAACCCATCATGAGACGCACATTGACGGGGTCCCGGCAGCAGCAGATCGGACGGACGTCCTGTTTCTTACTATGAGCTGATATGATTTCGCGAGTATCCCAGGCTCGCTTCCTCGCTTCCCCCCATCCTGCTTCTTCTCGCCTCTGCCAGCGCTTCGAGTTGAGGGGTGACTGGACAATCCGTCATATTCAGACCCGGGGACATGGATCATGGGTTGCCTCTCAGCCATCAATCACCGTGACAGCCAAGCTATGTCAGAGCCAGCGAAAGTCTGTGCTGCCCCTGGCCGCTTGCGTCCCGAGCTGTCCGGCGGAGCGGTGGGACTGCGAATGGGAAGTCTCGGAGGCCGGGGGTCCATGGAATTTTGAGTTGAGATTTTGAGACGAGCTTTGCTTAACGAGACTGCGAAAAGGGGAGCCTCGGCACCCTGGTCAGCCCTGCTTCATTTCTTGAACCATCGATGATGGCATTGTTCTCGCTACTGGTCTCCCGTTCTTTCCAAGGGTTCATGTCAAGCTCCGGAGATTTCCAAAGTTTGCTCTCACCCCGGAGCTTCGGCCCTCCGTCACTCGCCGTCCACACCGACACCGAGCCAACTGGATATCGCGAAAACGCCAAAAACTCCCCCACGATAAGCCCATGAGACCATATTCTTCACCTTCGGAACGCACTTATACAGCTATTGGACAATTGGGCGCCAGCTGGACGCACGACATGCATCATCATCCCTCACCGCCTGGCTCGCCCCGGAATGGCTTCTCGACAAGCCAGCTAATGCAGGCGGACCGCGATGATCCTGCCCCGTGACACCCCAGGAAATCTGGCTTTCGTTGCCAGCTGTTGGTGTTTCTCTTATCGATCGTGCTCGTCTAATGCCGTTGCTACTGATATGTCGTGATGCTGGCGTTCGCTGGCGCTGCAAGATCGTCCCAACCTCCTCCGTGGTAGAGATTCAGGGACTCGCTTATTCCCACGTATTTCGTACTATCTCCTTTGAGTGCTTCAGTCCTCTCAAACTCCGCCGGTGCTTCGGGACCCTGAACAATCCCGTGCTCCTCCCGATACAGCTAATGGTCCAACTTCGCGAAATTGGCTTCTCCTCCAGCACCAGATTCGTCACCCGTTATCCCGCTTTTTAACTTTCCTTCTATCTATCACCTGCCCCTGGCTGGTCTTGGCATCGACCACATGCGTGCACTTAGGTGATAATCATGTTGTGCTGCACTAGCCACAATGACCTGCATCACTAGCCACAACCCTTGCCGGTTCAGCCTCCCCCACCCGGATCCGGCCGGAGGGGTAGAGCCGAAGGAACGTCGGGAGGGGGCGGCTTTCGACGGCGATAGAGGGGGGAGGCTGTGGTGCGGAACTTGGGGATGTTGAGGTTTTGATCCTCGGACGGCGGACCGCACCTCGGGACGATCTTTTAGATGCACTACTGGGAATAGCAGCGCAGTTTTTTCCCCTCTTGTCATTACTCTTCTCGCGTTGAGTCTCTTGCGATCGTTCAAGAGTGTTTTCTCGAGTCTGCGTCATTGCAATGGTCCTCCGCACCGATGTCCCTCCCAACATGGCCGTCCCCTCAACAACCGACGATAAGCTGAATGGCAATGGCAAACCGTCTTCCTCTGAGGAGCTCTGGCGGCACCCCAATCCAACCTCGACGCCTATGTGGCAATTCCTCCAGCATGTTAATCAGAAGTACGGCCTGAAGCTGGACGGCTACCCTGGACTGTATAAGTGGTCCATCGAGAACGTGGCGACGTTTTGGGAAGAAGTGTGGCATTTTGTTGGGATCAAAGCTGAAAGGCCGTTTGACAAGGTATGGAAACTTGCGATCCCGGGGATACAAGTGGATTGCTGCGTATTTGGTAATTGAAGAGCTGTGGGAGAATTTCTCAAGTGAGATCGCATAACCTCAACACCAAACATGCCATCACCATTCCCTTTAGATCTATATCGGTAGCCCTCGTTAACACCTAACCAGGCTCTCCCACAAAATGCTTCTATGTACCCCCGGCCCGACTTCTTCTCCAACAGCCGCCTAAACTTCGCTGAAAACCTTCTCTTCCCGCCCTCTATCTCCCTCGACCCGTCGACCCCCGCCGTGATAACTACCACTGAACTTCCCTATTCAACCCGCACGACCACCTGGGCCGAGCTCCGCACCGCCGTCCGCCACGCCTCCAACGCCCTGCGAGCCGCGGGCGTAAAGTCCAACGATGTCGTCGCGGGGTATGTCTCCAACCATGTCGAGGCCCTGGTGGCCATGCTAGCCGCTGCGACGGTTGGTGCCGTGTGGACGGGGATCAGTCCGGATAACGGCGTTTCTGCCGTATTGGATCGGTTACTGCAGATTGCGCCGAAGGTGCTGTTTGCGGATAATGGGACGGTGTACAACGGGAAGGAGTGGTCAAGTGTCAAGAAGACGACAGAGATTGTCGCGGCGTTGAAGGAGAAGGGGTTGGAGACAGTGGTGGTTATCAATAATATCAAGGGGGAGCTGGGGTTGGACGACATTAAAGCGCTGGGTGTTACAGGTGTTGAGTATGATGCCTTCTTGAAGACATCTTCAGACGAGGCCCTGAGGTTCGAGCAGCTCCCGCCATCACATCCCCTCTACGTTCTCTACTCAAGCGGAACAACTGGCCTGCCCAAGGCCATTGTTCATACAGCCCTCGGAACGCTCATCCAGCATAAGAAAGAGCATATGCTACATTGTTCGCTCTCGTCGGCGTCCACGATGCTCTACTACACCACAACCTCATGGATGATGTGGCACTGGAGTATCGGCGCGCTTGCAGTCGGCGCAACCATTATTGTCTACTCAGGCTCACCTTTCCGACCCAACTCTCACATGTCGCTTCCCCGTGTCCTCTCGGACTTCAAAGTTACTCACTTTGGAACGTCGGCAGCATATCTCACAGCCCTAGAGGCGAATGGTGTCTACCCTATCAAGGACCCGAGCATCGATCTCTCGAATCTCGAAGCCATCTATTCAACCGCCTCACCGCTGCCACCATCTACCTTCAAGTTCGTCTACGAGGCATTCCCGAAACACGTTAACCTGGCCTCTATCACAGGTGGCACAGACATCATCTCTCTCTTCGGCGCCCCATCTCCACTCCTACCAGTCCGTACAGGCGAAATCCAGTGCGCCGGCCTAGGAATGGCTATCAAAGTGGTTGACTCAGTGACAGGTGAAGAAGTCCTGGCCGGTAAACCTGGTGACTTGGTCTGCGTGCAACCATTCCCATGCCAACCACTGACCTTCTTCGGCGCTAATGGAGAGGATAAGTACAAGGCCGCCTACTTCGAGCGGTTTGAGGACATCTGCGGTGGCAAAGGAGCTGTATGGCATCATGGCGACTTCGTCAAGATCCCTGACCCAACGACAGGTAGTCTGGTCATGCTGGGAAGGTCAGACGGCGTACTCAAGCCGGCGGGTGTGAGGTTTGGGTCAGCCGAGATCTACAACATCTTGACTCGATTTTTCGCAGCTGAAATTGAAGACGCAGTCTGCGTGGGACGACGGCGTGAGACAGACACGGATGAGACAGTGTGCTTGTTCGTAGTAATGGTAGAAGGAAAGACCTTCGACGAGGACTTGAGGTATAGGGTCAAGTCAAAGATAAAGAGCGAACTAAGCCCTCGCCATGTTCCCGGGGTCGTGGAGGAGTGTGGAGGTGGAGTGCCCAAAACGGGCAACGGCAAAAAGTGAGCTATCCCCAATACTTTCCATGACATCAATCCCTTGAGACACCAACTAACGTGTATCTCGATAGAATCGAAGTTGCTGTGAAACAGATCCTCTCGGGGATGAGCGTCAAGACCAATGCGAGCGTTGCGAACCCAGAAGCACTTGCCTGGTTCCAAGAGTGGGCAAAGAGCCATTGAACGAAAACAGAGGGGTGGTATAGACAAAAAGGATATTGAGCAATTAGACAGGAGATGACGAGGGTTAATAAGCAGTAGAGTAGACGATTGCCCGCAGGGTTGCTAACATCAATAAAGCGTTGACCGGATGTACTTGGCGCATCCGCTACGTCCGATAGAATGTCGATCTTGGTGAGGGCTGTGCCGGCTCCGAGATGGTCTCCGTAATTCATACATCTTGGCGAAAGTCAACATTCGTGACATACAACTTGTTCTGCGGCTGGACTTGCTTCCTGAGGTTGACGCGAAGTCGTTAAGCAGGGGATGGTTTCCACATGTGGCAATGGCAAAGGCTTTCATCTCGTATCAGGTGAGATGCTCGCCAGCAAAAGGAAGATGGGCTAACATGATGAGGCTTCCAAATTCAATACGGACTGCTGGCAAGACATTCTAATGCATGATCCAGTTGAAGAATCTCGCTAACTACGGCAGCGAATTGGATTGTTGGCACATGGATGGTGTGCATCCATTCTCCAGTCTGCCACCAGAGATGTTGGTTCCTGCTCCTGCAGCCCAAAGGGATCGACGGGCAGGATAAAAAGAAATACATCCGCCGTAGACCTACCAAATCACTGTGTTGGCGGCGGCAACCAGCGTCACTATATGCAAAAACTGCCCTAGCTCTGACGTGAGGCGCGGGACAGCGAGCCGCTTGCGATCAATGCCATGGTTAGAGAGATTCTTCAGCATTGAAGGCTGTGGGCGAGGAGCTTTGGAATGGAAGACATTGCGACCAGGGGAATGGACTGGGGGCGTGTTCGAGAAGAAATATGGTCTTATGCCTAGTCGAATCACGCGCAGATGGAAGACCCGGAAGAGACATGATTTCTAAAATCTCAAATCCCGTCTTGACAGTCGCAAGCCTCGTCAACTTAGGGCGATGGCCGTGCGTGTGGCCTTGAACTTGGTGCACACCTCATAAAGGGGGGCCCAGCCGGCCCTGAAAGTCGGCGAAGGTTACCCGACTCATGAACCCCTATAATCAAGGGTCAGGAGAGAGTCAAGGACCGAAGTCATGTCAAGAAATTACTGCCCTGTTAAAAGCGATGGTATTGGAAGAATAATAGAGTCCATTATACCTCTCACCTTGTCAATAAAAAAGTCCGTCATGGGGTTTGGATGCGACACTGAGAGAACAGTGCGAGCTCAATATTCCGGATGGGGGAGAGTCATGGTCGTGCATCTGGGGTGAGCCTGAGAGCATTGGCATAAGTCGAGACTGCAGCATCTAGCAGCTGGGGGTGCGGGCTGTTAGCAGAGGAGGAGACTTCAGTGGGGAGATTCATATGGTGCGGGTGTCGTAAGCATCAGGAAAACCGTACCTGAGATAGAGCCAACTGTATCTAGGAGCATGCTAAGCGTCCCTCCCGCAACCCCGGTCTTCCAAGCTGCAAGGGCACGTTCAAGAGACAGGGGCGGTTGACCATCCGAGTGGATGCGTTGCGGGTCACTTGGAGGCATCGAAATTGCGTCGAGACGGTGCCATGGCCCTGTTGCTAAGAGGGCGTTGCTGGAGTGGCATAATGGATTTTGAGATGGAGAGTTAACGGAGAGACCATCAAATCTGTGTCGTCTTCGTGGTGGTGCCTTGTTGAGGCTAGTCTATTTCACTGACTTCAAATCTTGATGCCACCATCGCCTGAAACCCCAAGTGCAAATGGACGACGAGGATGGACAGCGACGGAGAAGTCAGCTCCCTTCAGGCGGCCGGAAAACCGACAAGAGATCCTTCTTGCGAAGCTAGGGACTGCCGTCTTCTTGTTATTCTCAGCGTTGGGGTTGGGATTGTTTCTCCGGGAAGGGTATATCCCACTCGGCATTGGACTCGTTACGGCGTGCGCCGTCAGTCTTGGAGAGCGCCCACTTCCCCTTTCGAAACGGCAGCCGACAGTTGGCGGCTTCAGGCTGAACCGGGAGTCCGTTCTCGTCGTACGACGACGAGGGGCCGCTGGCCGAATTGATAATGATAAACGTTGGAATCTAGATTCCGTTGGTGCCCTGTACCTATTTGATGGATGAACTGGACCACCGCTAGAAGAAGATCCACGCGATGATGATCGACGGCCAGCAGCCAAGCTCAAGCTCAAGTTCATCAGCCAAGGTGAATACCCAGAAGGGTTCAGTTCTTGGACAGAAGAGAGCCATAGGAGCTGCTTAGGCGGGAGCAGAGGTGTTGGGTATAGCCTCTGGGCTCCAGCAGTGGCTCCACTGGATCACCCACCGTTCCTTGTTCCCCGGAGGAGGCTTGCAGGTTGTTGTCCCCAAATCTCGGAGCTATTAGAGACCGGAGGAGGTTGTGTTAAATGAGAAGTGGTGGATGGTGCTGCGCTTGTTACCGGCGGGAACAGCCCAGTGCGGGAGAAATAAGGAACATAGTGGGCTCTACATCTGTACGCAACGCACAGTGCGACTGTATCAAATTTCCAGAGAGCCCAGTATTCCGTTAAGTACACTTCTGGAAGGGGCTACAAGCTTATTGGACATGCATACCAGAGAGAAGTCAGTGCTGTGGCAGCAAATCTGGGGCGACGAGTGTGGTGCGCCCTTTTGACCCAGACGAAGTGCAAATACGGAACATTAACCATTTGAACTCGAGCGCTGCTGCTTCTCTGCAATGCTTTAATGCAGGTTGATGGAAAAGACTTGCAATTCTAGAGCTGCACTTGCTGTTTCCGTTTGCTGGAGCGAGGCGCAGTCCACTGAGTTCGAGCACCCTCCAATGCTGCTAGTACAGTGCAAGCAAGCACACGCGCTGTGGAGTGGAAAGTCGCCCTCTTAGCACAACACCAAGAGGCGAACAGTGCCCGTAATGGGATGGATAAAGTGTTGCCCTCTTTGGTTTGGCCCCGAATGCTTACGCGCAGCTAAGCAAGGTTGCAGGCATGCTAAGGCTTTCCCGGGGGGCCCCCGGCCTGGGGCCATCATCAGTGGTGTGTGTGTCCACTGTAATTTGTGATCTGGTGGTGGTCGAGGGCCATCCCGCTGGGCCATTCTCCCGCTGCGAGGCAGAGAGGGTCGCAGCTCCCATCGCCCTGCCACTGTACAAATGCACATTGCGGCCGTCGTCCTCCCCCCCTAACAGGCACCACACCCCTAGCCCTCGAATAGCGTAGTGGAGGCTTCCCTTGAATTTGAGGTGCGAGGTTCAAGGTCCAAGGTGCCCGCTAACTTACCCATTGAACCGCAACTAAGGGCCCACTGCTACTGACCCAAGTTACCACTGGAGGACCCGCGGCCGAAATTCGACAGCTCTAACCCTGGCCTGCTACTGGCTGGGCCGCCGGACCCCCCCTGGAGCTTGCATTCCCTCCCCCTAACGACTCCCTCTCCTCTTTCTCCCTCTCCACACCGAGTTGTCAATTCCATCGCCCGACGACCGAACCGAGCATCACCAGTATCCCGACCGTCGCCTCTCCCGTTCGTCTTCGTTTTTCGTCCGCTCATCGCCCGCAACGCCTCTTATGATGAGTTCGCAAGGCCCTAACGACGTCTCGCCAGAGGCTATGCAGGCGCGCATTCAGCAGGCTCGACGCGAGGCTGAGACCCTCAAGGATCGTATCAAGAGAAAGAAGGATGACCTCGCCGATACAACGCGTAGGTGCCCAATTGGCGATGCTCGACGTGGACGGATTCTACCGCTCAGTCACATTTCTACGACCCTTAGGCCCCGCGGCTACCTCAAGAGATGTTCCTATGCTAACAGCTTGATTCTCCAGTTCGGGCCGTGGCTCAACAGGCTCACGAGCCCATTCCCAAGAACCAGCTCATGAAGGCCAAGCGGACGTTGAAGGGGCACTTGGCCAAGATCTATGCCATGCACTGGTCGACTGACAGACGACACCTTGTTTCTGCCTCGCAAGACGGCAAGCTCATAATCTGGGACGCCTACACCACGAACAAGGTCCATGCGATCCCCCTTCGGTCTTCATGGGTTATGACCTGCGCCTATGCTCCCAGCGGAAACTTTGTGGCCTGTGGTGGTCTCGATAACATCTGCTCGATTTATAACTTAAATCAGCAGCGCGACGGTCCTACCCGGGTTGCTAGGGAACTGTCGGGACACGCGGGATATCTCTCCTGCTGCCGATTCATCAACGACCGAAGCATCCTGACCTCGTCCGGCGATATGACCTGTATGAAGTGGGATATTGAAACGGGCCAGAAGGTTACCGAGTTCGCAGACCACCTCGGCGATGTCATGTCAATCAGCCTGAACCCGACCAATCAGAACACCTTTATCTCCGGTGCTTGCGATGCGTTCGCTAAGCTTTGGGATATCCGAGCTGGAAAGGCAGTCCAGACCTTTGCTGGCCACGAATCGGATATCAACGCTATTCAATTCTTCCCAGACGGTCATTCCTTCGTTACTGGTTCTGACGACGCAACTTGCCGACTGTTCGACATCCGAGCCGATCGCGAACTTAATCTCTACGGGGTAAGAGTGACACCGATATATTAGATTTCACCCTGAGGACTAACATGGCCAACAGTCGGAATCCATTCTCTGCGGTATTACCTCGGTTGCTACTTCAGTGTCCGGTCGCTTGCTGTTTGCTGGGTACGACGACTTCGAGTGCAAGGTATGTGTCTCCTTTCGAAGAGAGACTGTAGAGAAGGCTAATCTGGTAATAGGTCTGGGATATCACGCGAGGCGAAAAGGTCGGTTCGCTTGTTGGCCATGAGAATCGGGTCAGCTGCTTGGGCGTAAGCAACGACGGAATTAGCTTGTGCACAGGTTCATGGGACTCTCTGGTAAGTGTCTCTTGAGCACCGGAGAGCACTACATCGTGTCTCTTCAAATCACCACCCAGACCGACCTCGGCTAACATTACTCGCAGCTCAAAATCTGGGCTTACTAAGCCCGTTACGACAACGATGGATGTTTTGTTGTCTGGATATATCAACGCCAGTACGCGCCGCGGCCGCTATGCCATCTGCGTTCGAACGATTATATTGCCCACCGACTCGAAGACCGATTACGCCTCTCTTTACTCCGAATGTTGGCGTACGCAGGACGAAGTGACGAACCGTACCTTCCCACACACATACCCCTTACCGACCAAATCTCCCCCGACCAGACGCGAGGACTCGAACGTGGGCTGTTCTCCGGCGGCGGTTGGGGGAACACTCTGGCTGATGCGATACCTCTATTTTCATTTTTTCTCTCAGCAAAATTCTCTGCACAATAGTTTCCCTTTCCTGACACAACTTGGGTTGTTAGTAATGGGCGGTTGTATTACTGGTTGGGTTTTCCTCTATGTCTTCAGTAGCCTCTGTACGCGTTCGACTCTCCGAGGCAGTTCTCGGCTCAGCCTTGTGAACGGTGTTGCATGACCAACCAAGGCTGGATAGTTGTGGAGGATCATACAAAGTCTCAAATGGAGTTGACGGGTATACCGAGCAAAATTTCAGACCCAAAGATAATACACTACGATATTCCAAAAAAAAAGACCCAATCTCCCACAGCTGCGAACGCTTTTGGTCTCGCGACCCTCTCAACACTATTCGACGAATACATCTGGATCGGTTGATATAAGAGGACGCGCTAGAGGCAGCGCAATGTTTGGGATGTTGAGCGACGACGATACACGAGTTTGAAGCGGGGATTTGATTTCACCAGGGGAGGAACCATTCCCAGCATTGTCGAATCTGTATTGTTGACGGATTCTGCTTTCTGTTTGCGTGGTGCGTTATGCGAATTCCCACATGGCATATTTTCCTTTTGCATTGGTTTTGTGTATGTAGTATCTTGAGCGGAGGATGGGAATGCCTTGGGGCGGGTAGCTGTGGTTTATTTGTTGGTGTTAATACATAGGATTGAGATAGGGAGGAGCGGAGGACGGAGAGGAGATAGAAAATGATGACTATGTTTTCTTCAGGACGTTGGGTTCATGTGAGTTAACTGTTGGCGGAAGGGGTACCAAGGATGATAGACTCGGCTGTTGGTGAGTGAAAAGCCCTTCTCCTCTTGATGAGTGCTGGCCTTAAGGTATACAGAACTGGTGACGTCTGGACTCCGAGATGTAATGAGACCTATAATCGACCAAAGATCTTCCAGACTGGGACAATGGAAGACAACTGGCTTAGATGAAGTGACTGTCGATTGAATTAGGGTGACTTGTCGAAGGAAGCATCTCTGGAGGGGCCAAAGTCCGAGCCATAGTTAACCGAAAGTCTGAGAGGAATTCCTGGTGTCTTCTCCACCCTTAAGGTAGATGTACATGAGAATGAAACAAGAGTTGAATAGATGGTGAAATTAAGCTCTGTAACAGGCAGCCCCAACGGATCTGCCGATTGCTTGTAAAGATGAGCAAGAGGATGTTACAGACCTAGGGAGCGAGAATCTGGGATCTCTGGCCTCATAAACACTGGCGAGCCACAAGTCTCAACCTTTAAAAGAGGATCACATGTCCTCTCCATTCAGACCCCCTCTCAAACCGGGCGCGAGGATGTTTCAAAACGTCGACGCCTCCAGGCTGGGTCATCATCTTCCGGAAAATGTCCGAGTCAACACATGCCACGAGGCGTCACTGCTTCGTAGCTAATTCACGATCTGTAGCAGCGTTGTATTATATGCTATAGAACTCATGATATAGACTATTTTCGTCTGGCTTCGTGGAATGAGGTGGTTGATGATGATGATGGCCTGGATCTGAAACTTGGCGATAGCCGCAATAGGCGATGTTCTAGAAAGCACACCATGTCTTCGGCGATGCCGTGGTGCAACTGCAAGTGATGAGAGCAAATGCCGGCGGTGACGGCCTAAGACTGTTTTGATTGCCTTCTTGCCTGAGTCTAAAGTACGGTGCTGACTTTAGTCTGTGCTTTGATTACAGCGTGGGATGGGTGGTTCATGCTGCCCATGAATTGGACTCAAAGGAGGGAGCGCTTGGTTTTAATGAGCGTGTAATCTGGGGTTCGTTGATGAATTGAGATGAAGGAAGGGGAAGAGATGCTGAATTCGGAGGGCAGTGTACGGGCTTGGGAGATTGGAATGGGAGATATTGGGGAAGGGATCGCTTTGTGAGCTATGAATCCCAGTTTGCTGGATCATGACTGGATGATTTGGGAAAGCTTAGCACTGAAGAAGGACTGTGAACATGGATTTTAGTGTGTTACATTGTGTTGTCTTTCTTAGATGTTTGATGATCCGGACGGTTGAGCATGACAGAGTCTCGAGAGGATCTCAAATTAGATGGCTCCATCATGGTGTCATATAGCTTTAAAGACGTACACTGAACCGAGAATATTCTACTCCAATGTACGTGTCAACATGCTAGACTAGAGGTTGGCACGACTCATTCACGTTGTGTCTTGCCGCATTCCATGCCTTGATTCTGGATGAACTGAACGCGGTGTCACCGCCGACCGCACTGAGATGAACAAAGAGTTGTCGAGTCACCTTGACAAAGAAGCCGTCAACAAAGCACCGACATAATGCCTTGTGAAAGGCAATAGCATAGCGACTATACCAAGTGTAATTCCTACGTCAATGGCAACAAGGGTTTCCATCAGCGTTACACCCTGCACCGCAACCTCCCTACCAACGAAACAGGCTCACGGGCACCATCTTGAGTTCAACGTCCAGGATCCATCGCCCCGGTAGCCGACTCCCTACGCGAGTGAGAGAAACACCGCTCGTGTCGCCTGAAGTCTTGACTTGTCATAGACCATAAGCTGCCTTTAACAGCCAATGCCTAGACAGATCGATAGAGTGACCCGAATGTTATCATCCCTAAAGTAGTATGCTTTACCTCAGTTGTGAAGACGAGATTCTCCGCCTAAGACTTTAATTGATTGTTTGTAATAGAGAGAGAACATTCCGAGGAACATCTATTTGCGGGCGCGTCATCATCATCATCACCAGGGTTATATACGGAAGAAAGCCAGCAGCCACGATGATCCGCCGGCATTCGTACGGAGAATAAAGTGAAGTCAAGGTTTTGACTGCTCACCGTCTGCGCGTGCCGGGGAAGATGAAACACGAGCGTGAAACGTAGCCCGAGGCCTAGGCCTAGGGTTACATCTTGCGAGGAGCCGTGGATGGACCCGAGCTGAGTCGATGGTGGAGACGTTGGTGAGATTGGAGCGAGATGCGCTGAACCGGCCGGTGTGACCTAGACTTGGTGAAGGGGCTATTAGTTATTTTGTGGTTAGTTGTGATTAAGTTAGTGAGATTGCTTAATGTCTGTAGCCGTGGAAGCAAGGAGATGCCTCTTAATGAGAGAGTTAATATTCCAGTCTCGGGCGACGGTGGTGATGATTGTGGCGGGTCGGTTGGCGATTAAGCAGCAATGAGACTGCATGTGGATCCTGCCCTTCTAGTGCGGAGGGCGCAGAATGGAACATTGGATGGAACACACGCGACCTACAGCAGAGGCGCAGGCCAAGAACCCGTTCCTGAACTGCCGCAGGTGCTGAAATGCACTAGACGTTAGTGGAATTGGCCACTGTGGCTCCCCTGTGGCTTCTCTCCTATTCTGGGCATCTCCGGAAGGCTACAGCCTCCTCTCAGGGCTCTGGGTGATCATCAGGGCCGTCGATTGAGGGCCACTGCAGGTGCCCGTCCGGCGTGTTGGGATTCTTCTTCATCTCAGGAACTGGGAGGAAGCCAGTCAATTCAGGACAGTCAGAGCGTCAGGTGTTCCTCTGGCTGCATGCAGTGTTCTAAATCTGGACAGAAACACCATCAGTTGTTCACCTCCTGCTTCACGTATCGTCTCATTATCACGGCCATAAACCACCATCGACGACATTACACTTGACACATCACCTTCGGACACTACGACAGTGGCAACAGAGTGGTGCCGGGGAAATGAGGGAGAAAAAAGAAAGAAAAACCGACACGAAGACGCCACAATTCAACCGTTTTCTTCCCCTGGCGTGGCTTGCCGTCGCATTAGCATCAACGCCAGACGAGGAGAGGCTAATTATCCCCGTCAAATCCACGCGCCCGCCGACCCTGCAACGTGCGGCCTCATCCCTGTTGGGCTAACTCCTGCGCCCTCGACGTCCCTTCTCGACCTCGACGTCTTTGTCTCTGGTGGCTCTTGACTTCTTCCTCTTACAGGTAGTTGGCCTCGACACGATCTCGTTACTCGATCCATCCCTACGACCTGACCTCGACCTTCCCTGCTCCTCGTTCCCTCGCTCGACTCCCCTCACGACCCTTCCCCCACTGCTCCTCTGCTCGCTCCGACCCTGAAACAGCCTGACGCATCAAAAGGGGGTCTCATCCTGAACACATCGCGACTCTTCGTCCTGCTCCAAGCGCCCGACCCTGCTTTGCCTGTCCAGCTGCCCTGCTTCGAGACGACGTCGGCTTTCGCCTTGCCTCCCACCCCTGCTCCACATCTTCCAGAACAATACCCGTCCCTAGCCCTACGTTTCGCACTCCCCCTCCTCGAGGATTCCCCCGCCGGTACTTATTAAAGAGTCCTCCCCCCCATCCACCATCGCCCGTCATGTCGACTCCCGCCCAGGACGAATTCAACGAGCTACTCGCCAGGAATACACATCGCGAAACCCTCCACTCTGAAGACCGTGACGACCCTGAGCTCAGGACCTACGGCGACCTCACTGAAGAAGACACCTTCCGCAACTCCCAGATCGACGCAGCCATGCGCATGCCCACCGTTGATCGCCTCACCGGCGCTGGCGCCTCTGAGATCAAGCTGCCCCCTGCATCCTTCGACAGTGGCCGCGCTACTGGTGTTAAGGGTGTCATCGCCGACGCCAGGAACTACGAGCTCGCACGCAAGAACAAGTGGAGGAACAGGGTGCGCACTGCTCGCCGATCCATCTTCGGCCTCGAGTCGACGCATGCTCCTAGCAAGAGTGAGAGTGAGACGGATGAGGAGGCACACAGCGGTAGCGATCATGCCGACGAGGAAGCTTTTCTTGAGGAGTGGAGGGAGACTCGGAGACGCGAGCTGGAGAGCGAGGCCAACCGGACTGTGAGAAACAACCGACGGACCAGCCCTAGTGTCAGGATCTATGGCCGTTTAGATGAGGTGGACGCTCTGGGGTACCTTGATGCCATTGAGAAGGTTGGAAGAGAAACCACTGTCGTCGTCTTTGTCTATGACCACGAGGTAAGCAACAAAATTCTACGATGCCAAGGGTACAATGCTAACCGTGAAAAATTAGTGCGAGGTCTCTGCTACTATCGAGTCCGCAATGTTGCCTATGGTTAAGGCCAACCCCAATATCCACTTCGTCAAGGTACACTATGAGGATATCGAGTTCGACAACGCTGCGGTGCCCTCTATCTTAGCATACCGCAACCAGGGCGACCTGTTCGCCAATCTCACAGGTATCATCGAGATGATTCCTGACGATGAGAACTTCGGCACTGCGTCCCTCAAGCAGCTCTTCCAAAGACACGGCGTCCTATCATGATGTCTCAATACGCTACATCAAGTTTCAGTAACGCTGTCATGTCACTAATTCCACCACGTCGGTCATAAACTACGACGCTCCTTTTGTTACGATACCCCAAACCACTTGGTTCTTCTTTCGAGACCATCATTATCACCTGTTTTCATTTTTTACTTGTTTGCCACGGCGGAGTTTGTGGATACTACCGGAATACCTTGCTTCTAGGGGTCGACTCGATTGACTAATTGGATGGGTATGCTGGACAAGGCATGGGGATAGAATATGGAACTGCATAACAAAGTTATGTGCGAATAGGTACAATAGACACTGGGGGCAATTTGGAATCATTATGCTTTCCTATGTATGATTAGTTATGACTGACTGAGGTCGCTCAATTAATTGCTTATGGCGATCTTTCTGGGCCGATGTCACCGCTGTTTCGCTATTAACCCTTCCAACTATTGACATGGGCCCCTGATCCGGAATAGGGGATTGACTGTACTAGCCAACGTCTGAAACCGGATCTCCGTGGGTTAATCTCATCGCAACATCACTAATCACACTTTCTTCTCAATGTTTTTATCCATTTCCCTCGACCTCCCTTACCCTCCCTCTGTGTGGCTAACCGTTAAGCTGAGTGGCTATTCAGACTGATCTGGCTAGACAAGTTGAAATACAGGGCGATGTTCGTTCCTCCATATTACATCTCGTGATATGCTGTGGCGAGCGCGAGTAGACAATGAAGGGAAAATTCGTAGCTCGAAGGAGGTGCAGTTTCGTTACGAAGCGTTGGAGCCTGACGGGTCGCAGCCGGGCACGTTTAGCTGAGATGACTGCGCCGGGGAATAAGCCTGATGAGTATCCCGCAATACCTCACATTTAAGACTGAAAACGAAGATGGTGGTTCTGCAGCCTGTGGAAGCATGTCCGCGTTATAGTCGTTGACGTTATCACAGACGTATATATACACTATTTCTCCAGAATCCATCATTTGCGAACCTCCATCTGCGTAACATATCTTGACATGATTCCCATCTTCGACTTAACCAAATCGACGATTAATATACAATAGTACCCTGAAGGCAAACCAAGCCTTCTTCTTCGGTTAAACACGAACTCCTCCTTGCTAATTCGGGTTTCTCCTGGGTATTCGTGAACTGTTCCGCTTGACCCCATCTGAAAGCATTGCCAGTGACCCAACCCTTCTTTCTTATCCTAAGTCTTTATTGTCCACCGAGAGTCAAGACTCCAATCTAGGCCCAAGCTCTATGGATCCTTGACTCCTTCGATCACGTTGTATTCCCAAAACGTCCCCAGGTGTAAACACTCCTCCACGCATGCTGCATCCTCCCACCACCAGCATCCCGCTGTCACGTAAGGTCCCCAAACCTCCATCCAGAGCATTCTTCCAACGAGACTTCTAAGCTCTGCCTTGGTTTCCCTCTCTGTCCGGACTTGGTCAATAAACGGGTCCGGATCTGCCTCGTGGCTTCGGGCACTATTCGGTATGGCGTAGAACTTGGCTGTGGTGAGCGTACTCCCCTGCCCACGCAGAGAAGCTTCCCCCAGCCAGTGAGGAAACACTCTGCTAGGATTCATGCATCTAAAGTTCTTCTCCAAATTTAGGAGCAGGTGCTCCTCGAGCCACGCTCGCATTCGTTGACCCAAGGTGCCGGCACAGGGCAGCGGGTCGATTAGTGTAAGTTGCAGGGACCCCCCAGGCTTCAAGCATTTATATATGTTTCTCAAAACGCCAGGTATGTCTTGCGAAGAACAAATAGCAGGCAACGAAAGAGAGTATACAGTTTGAAAGAGTTGAAGGGCCACCGGAAAGACTGAGGGTGAAACCGAGGGAACGAGAACTGGGTGAATGTTCGGGAACTTTGCCTGAGAAAGAGGCGTAGCTGACATATGGTATATCTGTTTGTTCTGATGAAGGGCTGCGAGATATGAAGCTGTAGCTGTTTCATTAGTTAGCATGCATCCAAGTCAAACTCACTCGACCCTCGTACCTGTGGATTCCCATAAGGCCAGAATTTTCTGTATATCTGTCGAAGTTGACTTGACTGCTGATGGTCGAGAAGTATCATTCTGAGGTAGGGGGTCCAAATGATGCAACACCGACAACATCCACCGTTTCTTCTCCATTTCGAATTCTTGATGTGGGCTTGGGTCTGAAGTCGTATCCCATACCACCTTTAGCCTTGATAATACGGCATCGGGACTCGCTAACGCCATTCGCTCTACTTCGCATTGAAGTGTACTCAAATCTAAACCCTCTTCAGAGGAGCTTTCTTTTGGGTCACTCGGGAATGATTCGTTCAATAAATGTTCAAGCCGAGCCGTTGCAGTTCGAGCTTCGAGTGGTCCGCAGTCCCATTCATTAGGCGGACGCCAGGCGTCCGGATTGTTAGGCTTGAATGATCGGGACCAGATATTCGATTTCGGCTGGGTTGGTGATTTGATATTAGGATTTAAGTTGACTGGGTAATCGACTCTATCGAAGGTCACAGGTAGAGATCTAGACATGTTAGTCGTAACCGGCAACGGAGGAATAGGGACGTACTGGTTCCCAGGCGATGTAGGCGGCGTACTAATTTGATCGATATCTGGCTCGGTTGTGATTAGGACTTCCGACGCAAGTTCTGAATCGTCGCTTTCTAGATTTCGTGGTATCCACGAGACTTCGGTTCGCTTGGTGATGTAGGAAGACGGTCCAAGTGTTTGGATGAAGCGCGATGATTTCCCTTGTCTGGATGCTCCGCTCTTGTCTTGAGAATCTACGACAACTCTATCACTATTATTGCTATTAGATATAGACGTTTCTCCTACGTCTTGAATGCATTAGTTACAGCCATGCTGAGGATGATGCAACTTACCGTGGGACGAAAGAGATAGTGGACGCTCGGAGGATTCTCGAGATAGGTCTAGGCGGCGCCGAGGATCTGCAGCGCGAGTAGCTTCAGAATATAAGTCAGAAGAATCTAGGATCGCGACTGAGTGGCGGTAACTGCCAACATCTGAATCTATTGACAGAGGCGATCGGGAAGAAAGAATGCTCGGGGTAATTAGCCCTGACGAGCCCGACGATTTCGTCCTAGAACCAGCCTGGGACGGGTTCTTGGACCCTCGGGATCGAAAGAGGCTAAATGGCGAGTCGACGGAAGATCGCGAACTTCGGGTGGATAAGGAGCTCCTGGATGTGAGAGCCTGTTTCTCCTTCTGGGACTTCTTCTTCTCCTTCTTGGCACGATGTTCTCCGACTAGTTCTCGATCGGGGTCGGTCCAAATGACGTCGAACATGTTGAAAATAAGATCTTTCGATATCGCGTTGCAAGAGAATAGTTGAAACCCAACGGTGGAGCGAAAGCGAGCAGCTGTGTCAGGCGGCTGGCGTCGTTGCGCGCCGGGCCGTGATACGTGGCTAGCACGTAAAGCGCGATGAAATGGAAACGAACTCTGTAGGGGACAAGATCAAAATGAATGGAATAGAGATTAAGAGGCGAAGGCGATGGGATGCTCAAAAGGAGGGTCGAGTCGCGAAAGTTTGGCTAATAGTGGTAGGTTAAAGCGACGATGTTGTGGTGAAGATGAAGCGATCATGAAGCAGCCCCGGAGGCAACAGATATGGTGAAGGGCGCTTCTCCTCGAGTTTCAGATCTCATTAGGTAGCCTCGTCCCCGTGACCAAGTGCTGCCAGCTGCCGTCAAGTCAGTTACTGGGGTTCAAGGTAACACCTTGAGTCACTTACTTAGAGTCATGAGTGAATGAGGTTAAGTAGTGCTAGAGAAGGTACCAAGAGCTTTCGCGGTGAGTTAAAGCTGAGCGAAAGGTGAGAGAGAGCAGAGGAGACAGGTAAACGCCCATGGATTTTGGGATAATGAAGGTGGAATAGCTGCAAGTGTGCAGAGGCTTCAGCGACATTGGCAGCCGCGTCGACGACCCAGCTTCTCCATCTTCTAAGCGGAGGACTCAACTGCGTGTAACCCCTTCAAGTTATTTTAAGAATACGACTTACTCCTCTACCTTCAATCCATTTCCTTTATCTTGTGACAATTTGCTTGCTGCAGTTCCGTCGCAGGTAAGACGATGTACAAGTTTACTGCAGAACAGTTTCATATCGCAGATGTTGACTGCGAGAGTGCCATCCAATTCTTACACTAGGGATATTGTATTTACCTTGGCTTGGACCTGGGAAGCTGGTGGAGCTTGGGTCCTATCACATTCACATCATAGATAGACTTGGCGGGTACAGTTACCACGGTTGACCCGTTCTTTGAATAGTCATATGGTCAAAATGAACACTCTATCATTAAAAGTTCATCGTATCCAGATATATGCCCATGCCCACTAATCTACTAATCCCCTGTCCTTGACTCGTAGGTTTCATGCATATACGTGTATTGCAAGCTCCCAGCTCAAGCTCTAGCCCCAGCTCTGACCTAAGGCAGGCTATGAAACAAACCACTGCAATCACCCTTATTCAAGTTCTAGAACAAAATCCCCCTGGCGGAATTACTAAGGTAGGAGCTGCACTCGTGGAGTCATCTCCGATACCAACCTATATTGGGCGCGACAAGGGGTGAAAGTATTCACCGTACGTAGACCTATCTTGAAGATTTCATCAAATCCATAATTGCAATTAAAATCTTAGTCTCTGGTTCTTGATTTTATCTCTCAAGGCAAAGGCATTTCTTTGGGATATCTCTAGCTCCTCTTATAGACTCATATAGGGCCAAAGCTCTTCCCGTCTTATGCACGAAGTCGAGGTCCTAGTCAAGACGGGCGGTGACCGGCGTTTTCTTTCATCTGGTGGGGTTTGCGGTTCATAATTTTCATGACATTTACCAGAGAGCCAAGTAGACCTCTTTGCGTTGGATGGGACCGGAAATCGTGCATATGGCTAAGATGTACTTACATAATGCTAAATCAAACAATGGGTGATGCTAGAGCGTCCCATCATTGTATAATTTCACCTCATGCTGATATCTTACACTCAAGGGTCACTATATCCCATCTTCCCGTATGAACAGCCTCTCGCTCCATAGGCACCATCGAGATAAGATCCCCAGATGGGAGCCCGTAGAAGTACATCTTAAATTGGGCTTGGCGAACTCAAGGCCGCAAGATATCCAAGCATTCAGGAGTCCCAATTTCGGCAAGACACAGCTATGTCACATGTCTATGCAGCAATCCGCAAGCCACATCCTCTGCTCCCCCGGCAAGACGCAGTCTCGCTTGCAGAACTCGTGGGTAGTACAATGACGACGAGGCTATGTACGACTATGGTCAAGGCAAGGTACAGATTCTGATACAGGTCTGCAATGGGCTGGGTTGGGATGATGAGGGCGGACTGTGGCGCGGCCGATGTGGACGTTGTGGCAGCTGAGGAGGGATCTTGGGGAAGCCACGCTGAGGATGGTTGATTTGGTACGAACTGGTACAATCATGGTCATCATTTAAAAACCATAGAGACCATGGGTCGCTCACAGAGATTGAAAATAGTTCACCGGAACCCGAGGATGCGCAATTCCACGGGACGGGACACAGATGGGACGGTGGTTGGTTCTGCTCTGAACTTGGATCTGCAACTACCCACTACCACGAAGGATAATGGATTCGAAAGACGAGCCTTCATACGCAGCTTGGCAGTAATTGAATCGTCAATTTCACTGTCTACCAAGCTTCATTGATCTCCCGCACCTTTTGTAACTCCCCATCAAGTAGGCGGCTCTATGTGTAAGCCCCTTTTCTCACCAAGCACGACATTATCGGAGTGCGCCATGTTAATAACTGCGAATGTTACATCAACAGCGCACAACAGAGGATCACCAGCCCCGCGGTCATTTGATAAGATCTCCCTATCAGTCCCCGGCTGGGATTTCCCGTCGACGGTCATCACCTTGTGGCCCGTTCCCTCCCCTGGACTCGAGTCGAGTCAAAGTCGGAAGAACTGAGATGGCATCCCAAGCCAGCGCTCTGGTACCACGTGGATTTGATTGAGGGGTTATGCTTTGCAGTGATTCAGACTCGGTCAGACTCGGGGCGGGTGTGAATGAAGATCCTGTAGCAGGCGTTGAAATCGGCGCTGTGAGCTGCCAGCTGGCCGACAAATAAGGTAAACTGTACTCGTAGCCGGTTAGTTCTCACCTTTGAAGAGCTTCCTTTTAAGAAAAGAGAAAAAAAGCCAGGACTACTCATGCAAGATACCTTTCGCTCCACTCTCTCCTCTTCTCACTCCTGGTGTCACCTCGCCCACCGAGCTTCCCAGAGATATCCCTGGGCGTCTTCCTCGTCCTTCCCACCTCCAACCTCATCTCCCTTCTTCCTCTCTCCAATACCTTTCAATATCCCATCATGGCTACCACCTCACTGCACCAGATGGACACCCACGAGGCCGTCTCGCCGACCTTGGCCTCCGAGGAAGTCAGCCGCTCGCGATGCTGCGGAGTGCGAGACTTCTTTGACCAGGCCGACGACTATATCACAACGTCACGCTTCGGTAGATTCTTTCACCTTACTGGAAGTGGCCATGTGAGGACTCTCCTGATCTCAAGCTGTGCATTATATCAATGCTGATTCTTTACCAGCCAAGGGAGATTCCCGGCTCGTCCTTCTTTCGGGAAATCAGAGCTGGCCTGACAACCTTCGCTACCATGGCATACATCATCGCCGTCAATGCTTCGCTTCTTTCCCAGACAGGCGGTACTTGTTTCTGCGACTCGGTTGATAGACAGGCTTGCGACAAGATTCCCGACTATGTCGCTTGCAAAGAAGGTGAGTCGGACGAGCCCCCCCTGAAAGGTCAGAGTCGACAGTGCCTAACGCTTCAGAGATGTGCGCCGAGACCTCATCACCGCAACAGCCGCCCTCGCCGGCATGGCAAGCTTCTCCTTTGGCATCCTCACGAATCTTCCCGTCGCGATCGCGTAAGTCACTCTCCCTCGGCTATCCCTTGTCCAAACTACTAACCACCCACTTCAGACCCGGCATGGGCCTCAACGCCTACTTCACCTTCCAAGTCGTCGGCACCAACGGCAGCGGGCCGATCTCTTACCGCATGGCTCTCACCGCAGTCTTCTTCGAAGGCCTCATCTTCATCTTCCTCGCGCTAACTGGTATGCGACAGTGGCTCGTCAAACTGATCCCCGCCACCATCAAGACTGCTACAGGTGTGGGCATTGGCTTCTTGCTCACGGAGATTGGCTTGAGCTACTCGGCTGGCATTGGGGCCATCACTGGCGGTTGGACGGGTACTCCTTTGGCATTGGGTGGTTGCCCGCCTGAGATGATCAGTGAGGTTACGGGAATGTGCGAAGGTGGGCAGATGTCGAATCCGAAGGTAGGTCCTGGATCACGAAGTATTTGAGGGTAAGGCTGATCAGTGTAGCTCTGGCTTGCTGTCTTATGTGGCGGTATCGTAACGTGCTTCCTCATGGCATTCCGTATCAAGTACGCCCTGATTATTGGCATCGCCCTTGTCTCCATCCTGTCCTGGCCGTAAGTCTTCTCCCGTTCCAGCCGTGCTACTGACGTTCAACTAACACCTCGTTCTCAGTCGCAACACCGCAATCACCTACTTCCCCGCCACTGACGAAGGAGACTCCCGGTTCGCCTTCTTCAAGCAAGTTGTCAGCTTCCACCCCATGACCAAAACCCTCAACGTGCTCGACTGGGGCTTCCAAACCGATGCCTCGCAGTTCGCCCTCGCGCTCTTCACATTCTTGTATGTCGACATCATTGATGCCACTGCCACGCTGTACTCGATGGTACGCTTCTGCGGCGTCGTGGATCCCAAGGACGGTGACTTCCCGCGCTCGACGATCGCATACTGTACGGATGCGGCCTTCATCTCTGTGGGTGCGCTATTGGGTTCCTCGCCAGTGACGGCGTTTATTGAGAGTGGTGCGGGTATTGCAGAGGGTGGCAGAACGGGGTTGACGGCTATGGTTACCGGTTTATGCTTTATTGTTTCTGTGTTCTTTGCTCCGATCTTTGCATCGGTCCCGCCGTGGGCTACTGGCTGTACACTTGTCCTGGTAAGTTCCCGGTGAACACCGAGTCTGCATGGAGGACTAACGTTGCGAAGGTTGGTTGCATGATGATCCGCCAAATCACCCAGATCAACTGGCGATACATCGGCGATATCCTCCCGTCTTTCGTTGTCATGACATTCATCCCCTTCAGCTACAGTGTAGCGTACGGTCTTATTGCGTAAGTCATCTCAAAATCGTACCCCTGAAAATAACCCAGCTGATCCCTTCTAGTGGCGTCTTCATCTACGCCGTTCTCAACGGTCTAATCGGTCTCGTCGTCTACATTTCAGGCGGCTACCTCGAGCCCCGCGAGTACGACCTCAAAGAATACTGGACCTGGAAGGGCAGCGGCAAAGCACCCTGGTTCGTGCGCGCATGCCGTCGCCGCCAGGTTGACGACGAGCCCTCCGACCTCAGCCACGAGGAGGACTATGCTGTAAGCCCCAGTCAGAGCCAGGACCCAAGCACCTCGGCTCGCTCACACGTTTCGTCTCGTAAGGATGGTAGCATCGCCATGACCGAGCACGCCGTGTCGCCGAGTCAAGGCATCGCCACTGCTGGTCGATGGGTGGGTTAGACGGGAACTTCTGCTACTTTTGAAAGTAGCCATGTTGGATTCAACCACATCTTGAAAAAGAGATCATAAATACAGGGAATCTGGAAATCGGACGGGAAAAGAGTGAGAGCAATGAGAAAATGACTAGAAATGAGGAAAGAAAGACAATTCATGAGATGAAAAGATGTATATCCAACGAGAAAAAGGGTAGATGAATAACGAACTGTAGTGTCTTTCAAAATTCAGACTTAGGCTCGAGTTGGCGCGTATTGTCGGACAGCAATAGAGCGTTTGCGACCCAGCAGTTTATTTCAGCGACGCTCATGATATTAACGCCAGTGTTGGTGACTAGGATGGAACAAGAACAATTCTAGGAGTGAATCAGCAGAAAGAACAGAGTCAAAGCTCAGTACCAGAAAAGTTCCGACTTGTCCTCGACAGTCGTCGAGGTCGGAGTCCATGGATATCTATCCCTGCCATGATAATACAGCGAGTCCTCTCTCGTGTCCGCCCGGCTTCGGACGCTCTACGCCTCCATCTCAACATCGCCCTCTCCATCCTTGCCTCTCCTCAACGCCTGCTCGGCCACTCTCCTCCTCTCCAAACTCTCGTCCACCCACTTCTTGCATGCCTCATCGCCTCCCTCAGCCAGCTTGGTCCGCACAACGCCCTTGAGCACCTCCCCGGCAAAGCCCACAAAGTTATGCCGCCGCAGCGCATTCTCGAACAACCAGTCCTTCCGCTTACGCTCCTCTCGCGCTAGAAGCTCCTCGTCGCCAAATTCTTGCGCCCGGATTCGCAAGTCTCGGCACATCGCCAACAGATTAAACCGGATCTCTGTAGTGTCGTACCTCGCAATACGTTTCTGGAGAACCTCGACGACTTTGGTGGGGAAGGAGTCGTCGTCGCAAGCGCCGTGGGAGATCGGCGCAGGTTGCAGGCCGTCGAGCTCGTATAGGGTACCGTTGATGGGCGTGTATGCGATGAAATGGAAGGCATCTTCAGCCTCGCCTGTCTTCTGTGTCTCGTCGACAAAGGGGCTGCTGCGGGCGAAGCTGTTGTGCACCTCGCGGATGAGATCCGAGTTACTCAACGCCTCCCCACGAAACTCCGGCGGCAGTACCATGGTGAATTCGCGGAAGTCTGTCAGTTGTTCGCCGATTTCCACCGTGCCCGACTTATTCAAGAGAACGCTTAGCAAAGCTTGCGTAGCGCATGCATTCTGGATCGTCTGGGCGGCGAAGAAGATGTTTTCCGCGGCACCGTGGTCGAAGGTGCCGTCGCGAGGGCCCTCGGGGGTCGCATAAGGCTGATCGGTAGGGTACTTGAAGAGAAAGATGACGCCGTAGAGGGGCTGGAGGGTGAGGAGCTCTGAGGGCTCGAGGGTTAGGAGTTCTTCGAACTGGACATTCTTGACCCCGAGATTCTCGATGAGGGAGGTGAAGACTCCCTAGCGTTCGTTAGTCGACGGCTCAGCCCGTTGTGCATAGGCAGCTGCTTCATACCGCATCGGATTCAACTGTACAAGGCGCATGTTAGCGTGGCATTGAGATTGACGTGGTTGGGGAGACGTACTGGTATTCCATCCACCACTCATGATTGCAGATGTCACAGGCTAAGTTCTACCTGGCTGGCGAATAAAGAATCCAAGACAACAAAACAAGGCACGAAAATCAAAAGTTGAAGATCAAAAGCTAGGCCTGCCTTTGCAAATATGTTTTGTTGGCGAAGCTTGCCAATATTAGAACTGAACTGGCCTAAGTTTGGATTATGGTGTTTTGTTGGAGCTCTCTGACGACAGGGGAGAGCTGCCTGTTGTTGCGCGGAACAACTGATATCATCCACCGCCACCACCCGCGATAAGATAAGAAGCTCAACCTCCATCTTCCGAAGCCGCAACAGTGGACCGTAGGTAGCAGTCGAGAAGACGAGGCGAATCACGCCTTTGAATGCTTCTCAGCATCTCTCCAATCTCACTATCAGACTTAGATATGATGTACTAGTAGAGGCTACTGAATAATCAGGTAATCCTGAGGTGCTGGCTGAGCTTCGGCTTTTGGATAGGATTAATAGATGACGGGCGTCTACTTCGTCAACAGGCATAGGTGAGAACCGCAGGACAAGAAGAGGCAAACCGGGCAGAGCCTGTGAAATTAAATTGTTCCTTTTAGCTATCCATGAAAAAGCAATCGAGCTAACGAGACAAGAGAGCCTGAGCCCAAATTCCTCTAATCAAGATTAAAGGTCTTGTCGAGAATCATAGTCTTCTGGAACACCTCAACTCCCATCCATTCCATCCAAAGTATGCCATAGCATAGCCGGTCTTCCTTTTGTTTTCAAAATCGCTTCATGAGTAACAATAAATCCGTACACATGTCTTCTTTACAAGATAATAAACGCTTAGAATGCCTAAATGTCAATCAGCTGCTCTCGCGGCTGCTGCTGGTCGTCACCCTGAACCCCTGGCGCTCCATCCGTACCTTGCCCTTCTTGTGTTCGTGACTGACCCTGCAGGCCCTGGCTGTCACTCCTATCAATGTTTTCCCACTCGCCATTAGTATCATGCCTCGAACTGCCCTCAGCGTTATTGCCGTCTTGCGTACCGTCTGCGGCAGGGTCGGTGGTCTCGGTGGTCTCGTTGTTTGCTGCTGCTGCTGCTTCCTCTGCAGCTCTTGCCGCTTCAGCGGCTTCAGTCTCTCTCCGCTCCCTCTCAGCTCTCTCAGCTCGCTCTTGTGCCTCCAAATTGGCGATGTGTCGTTCTGCTACTCCGGGTGCAATACTGGCGATGAACAGAAGAATGGCTCGTTCCCCGCGTCGTAGTTGCGTTGTAACCCAGCTCTCTCTGCCCTGACGTTCAGCAACCAGTCTCGCGGCCATCTCAGCCGGGTTTGGCTCCGGGTGTTCCGCTGCGTCATCGTGTTGATTTTGAATGGCATTTGGTCGACGGTCCATGGGAGGAATTAAATTCTCCAGGTGTCGTCCCAGTGCCCTCCGGGTCAGATCCCCCAGCCCGTTGAGAACCCCAGTACTCAAGACGAAGATGAAGACGGCGACACAAATGATCGTCAGCCATCGCGACCAGCTCGCATTAGGAGATGTAAAAAACCACACAAACAGAGCCAGGCGGAACAAAAGCCAGATCTGTGGCCAAAGCTGAAAAAGTAAAGGGGGGATTGCCGCTGCCGGGGGATTGCCTGGATGACCCAAACGAATCTCAACCGGCGCTTCCTGTTGCTGAACCTGCGCTTGGTCTTGAACGTGTACTTGTGGCCTTTGTTCATGCTGGGGTGGGGGTGGGTTTTGCTGCTGTTGCTGCTGTTGCTGCTGTTGCTGCTGTTGCTGACGTGGTGGGTGGTGGTGATGGTGATGGTGGTGGTGAGGACGGTTCTGATTCTGAATATCGAGTCCCGGATAGGTCATCGCTCCTTGGGGATACCAAGCTGGAACTATAGTTGGCTGGACAAGCTGGTTCCGAAGTCGCGGAGTGTAATAAGTCTCCAGGTTGGAATGGTTCATCAGCAACGCACGGGGCCCCTCAGGAGATGACAGAATATAGACATCGAGCCCCTGTCTCGTCTGAGTTGATCCCGGGCTGGTAGCCGTAGTGTTCGTTCCACCTGCTGGTCTCGCAGCAACTGGATCAGGAGTTGCTCTACCGCTACTGCCCGGATGGTTTACCACGCCAAATATCGGTGTGGTAACTCCGGGTTGCGTTAAGGGCCGGTTGTGTAGTGAAGCGTTGGAAGCACTCCTATGCATCGCGTTTGTCATAGCCAGAGTCGCTTGATTGGCATCAGCCCCCCGGATGATGTTCTGGACATCTACTGGAGATATGCCTCCATTCTGTGTCGCGGGGGCAGACGTTCGGATGACTGTCTCGACCTGGTACGTATGTCCGTTTGGTCCAACATGTTCGCGATAGATAGTGTGACCAGGCGCCGGACTACCTCTTCCACTGTTGTCTCCTCCAGGCTGCGCACCATTGCCAGCAGTGTCCCCTATACCACGCATCCCTAACTGAGCTCTAGTTCGCTGGTTCTGGGTGACCAGAGCTCTAGCCATAGCCTCCCTCTGGAGATGGGTCAACCACTGAGTCATATTTTGGTGTTGGTGCTGAAAAGCAGCGGCCTGCTCAGGGGTGTGAATAGGAGATGGGGACGGCATTCGTGGCTGGGGGAACGGATTCGATGTCGGAGCCATCGGATTTCTCCTTGTCAAACCCGGGGGTGGGTGAGGGCCAAAGTGATTATGGTGACCATTCTGGCGAGGTGCATTCGCTGGTTGCACAGGCGCTGTCGGGCTTGGACCACGAACTGCAGTTGGAGGTGTCGGTGTGTGGGACTCGTGTGCATCGCGAATTACAAGATGGATAGTATGTTGTTCGGGGTTTCGAAGCTGGAAAGAAAATTAGCGGTCAAGTAATGGCAAAACACCATCTGACTGCGGAACGTACAGTATCTGCGCCAAAAATATCCAAGAGACTGTCTGACTCCCTCACAATTGCGCGACCTCGATGGATCAACCGTTGGTTCTCGTCTGCGGGTCGCAACGGTAGCGACTGGCGGATCTTGTCCTTGAGCTGCTTTACGGTAGTTGAAGCAGATAAGCCGGAGAACAGCAATGGGCGATTAACTCCAACCGAGGGCGACAATACTTGTAGATTAACGGTAAGCTGGTTGGGCCCGGTGCCGGTGCTGGGGGAGCTCTCTTGTTGGGACATTTGGGGCTCCGTAGCCATGATGGGCAACCCTATGGCATGTCACAACTGCCAAGGAAGAGACGTCGAAGGAGAAGAACTGTAGGAATGAAAGGAAAGTCGTCGGTCGCAGTGTTGCCGTCGTCTATGGCGCCGATGTCGTCGATGCGGCGTGCTCTCGAAAAAGCACCGACTAACTTATGAACAGCTGTGCACGCGCATATCAAATCAGATGCAGCCAACAATTCAATGCGGCAAACAGAACAAAACCAGTTCTAGGCTGCGGTATCTAACGCTGATAGCGGCTCGACATGGAAAAGGAATGAAATGAAGGCCCTAGAGTATCGCATGACAAGGGCGGGGAGGTTGTCAACGAGTGTGAGAGAAGAGAGCTCCCCAATGTCAGGGTGGCCTTTCGGGACTGCGACGGCGCCGAATCGAGCCAGTCCGTCCCGTCATCATGTGGCGCAACGCCACCATGCACCAGCCACAGCCACATCAACGCCTTGCCCCGGACGTCGGCGGCTTTGCTCCCGAGCTACTAACTACTGCAGCCCACCATCAACACCCACATGATACAGCAGGACTGCGTCATCCCTCCCTCCTCACTGGACGTCGACCTTAATCGATGCCAGTGGGAGCATCTTTACGATATTGCTGGGGCAATTGAAACTTCAAACGCAGTCGGCGCGCGAATGGCGTCCCTTAACATTGGCTCGAGCCATCTCAGGGGCCATCTTCTTGGCTCTATCAAGCTCGGCCGCTGTACGAATTGTGTGCCTCGACACACTACCTACCTCACAGCTCAATCACGATGTGTACGAAGGCAATCTGCCTCTTCGACTCGGAGCTTTGCCTCCAACTCGGGCAAGAGACCGCGATTCTCTCAACGACTCGGCGAAGCCCTACGAAACACCAAGATCCAATGGTATCAGATTCCCGTTGGCCTCGGCATTGGTTTTCTCGGCCTAGTCCAATTCTACAAGGTCTCGGCCAGAGAGAAGGAGAAGCAAAAGGAGCTGGAGGATCCTCAGAGACACCCGAAGCGACGTCCCAAAATTCGACCGGAAGGACCATGGTAAGACGCTGCGAGATTCGAAGTTTTCACTAGAATAAAGAACTAACATAGATTTAGGCAGGTCCAGGTCATGTCGACTCTGCCTCTCAAGGCCATCTCTCGGCTTTGGGGCAGGTTCAATGAACTAACAATCCCATATTACCTGCGAGTACCGGGCTTCAAGCTCTACTCATTTATCTTTGGTGTCAAGTAGGTTCTTCAATCCTGACTCGCCATACCGAACTGACCAGACCCAGTCTCGACGAAGTTTCCGAACCAGACCTGCATGTATATCCCAACCTCGCTTCCTTCTTCTACCGAACTCTCAAACCGGGCGCCCGACCACTTGACCCTGATAATCACACTCTACTCTGTCCTTCCGATGGCAAAGTTCTCCAATTCGGTCAAATCGAGGGCGGCGATATCGAACAGGTCAAGGGCATGACATATAGCATTGACGCTCTCCTTGGCAAAAACACACCAGCTCCCAGTATCGCAAGCGGCTCGTCCAGTTCCTCTTCTGAGCATACCGTCAAGGATCACCCTCAAATATCTGGAGATGAGGAGCTCGTTAAGCAGGAGGAGGAGTTCGCAAAGGTCAATGGCATCTCATACACCCTCCCCGATCTTCTATCTGGTGCTTCCAAAGCCAAGAAAGGCGAGTCCATTGCGGATGAGTCGATTCCTGCTTCACCTAGTGCCCAATCCGAGGTCCGCGCCGAGTTAGCCCTAGGAGAGAAACCTTGGTACGATCTCCTCTCGGCTAACAAGACCACCTCCCTCTACTATGCTGTCATCTATCTGGCTCCCGGCGACTACCACCGCTTCCACTCTCCCACAAACTGGGTCGTTGAGCGACGACGCCACTTTGCGGGTGAACTCTTCAGCGTTTCGCCTTACCTCCAGCGCACCCTTCCCGGTCTCTTCACCCTCAATGAGCGCGTGGTGCTTTTGGGTCGCTGGCGCTGGGGCTTCTTCAGCTACATTCCCGTCGGTGCCACCAATGTTGGCTCTATTAAGGTCAACTTCGATCGTGAGCTCCGCACCAACAGTTTGACTACTGATACCGCCGCCGATCTCGCAGCTGAGGAGGCTGCCGAACGCGGCGAGCCTTACCTAGGCTTTGCCGAGGCGACATACGAAGGATCCAGTTCTGTGCTGCGCGGCCATGCGCTGAGGAGGGGTGATGAGATGGGTGGGTTCCAGCTCGGTAGCACGATTGTGCTTGTTTTTGAGGCGCCAGCAGAGACCATTGGCGAGAACAAGGAGTTGAGGGGGTTCAAGTGGGCAGTTGAGAAGGGACAAAAGGTAAAGATGGGACAGGCCCTAGGTCGCATCATCGAAGATTAAAAAGGGCGATAAAAATACCAGATGTAAAATCTAATGACGTATAAATTTGTAGTATTTGCAGATACCTAGGAACAAGTTCAACACTAAATGCATATAGTACTATTACTTCATAATCTTTTTCAAGTATTAATGTTTCAATCGAGTCTTGACATCTATTGCTGTCTAGTGTACTGTAATGGTTATAAGAGGGTAGTGGGCAGGGCACAAGCAGCCAAGCCCCAGAATCCCTTCGCTCTTCCAACTCCGCCCAAATGCTAATCAGTGTAATCTAATGTCGTTTCCTTCGTCTATCACTCAAGACTTTCTTCACTGCATTCCTCATGCCCGATGGTTGTCGGTCAACCTCCTAAGCACCGAAGACCTTGACGCGCTCCTCAATGGGCTTGAATTCCTTGGGGCCAGCCTCGCCAGTCTTGCCGCCGAAGACAAGCTGGGCGTTGAGCTTCCAGGCAGAGGGGACCTTCCAAGCCTCAGCGACCTTCTGGTCGATCAAGGGGTTGTAGTGCTGGAGGTTGGCGCCCAGACCCTCGGCCTCGAGGGCAGTCCAGAGGAGGAACTGCTGCATGCCGTTGCTCTGGGAGGCCCAGACGGGGAACTTGTCGGCGTAGACCGCGAACTTGGACTGCATGCCCGAGACGACATCGTTGTCGTCGAAGAAGAGGATGGTGCCGGCGGCGCCCTTGAACATGGCCAGCTTGTCGCCGGTGGCCTTCCAGGCGTCCTCCGGGACGATGGTCTTGAGGGTATCGCTGGTGATGTCCCAGAGCTTGTCGTGCTCAGCACCAAAGAGCACAACCAGACGGTTGGTCTGCGAGTTGAAGGATGAGGGGGTGTGGAGGGTAGTCTCCTTGACGAGTTCTTGGATGCGGGCGGGGGTGACGGTGCCGAGATCCTTGGTGAGGGGGTAGAAGGTGCGGCGGTTCTTGATCAGAGCGATCAGGGAGTCGGCGGTAACCTTGGCGGCCATTGTGTCAGTTAAGGGGGTTAGAGGGGTAGGTGTTGTGTTGTTGCTGTTGAAGAGGATGCTAGTAAGGGATGTAGGATAGCCGATGAGTGTCTGGAGAACAAAAGCCAGAATCAAGACTCCGAGGACGCTCAGGGTCTTTAATAGAAATCCACTTCTACCAGTTTGCCCCGCCATTGCGTCTCCATAAGATTCCTCTGGAAAGCGAAAAAAAACCTTGTTGCACCTTCTCCCCATTTCCTGCTTGTCTAAGCTGGGATATAGGATCTTAAACCCATTGACTAAGCCCGAGTCCGAAGGGCAGGAGTGGAGCCGTCCGGAACCGATTGCATCAGTCGCGCGCGGTTGATGCTTCGAGAAAGTGGGAGTCGCCGAGCGAACCATGTGAGTTGATTGGCCTGCCCGGCCCTGCGAGCTCGTGGCGGCCGGGTGGGTGGGGCGCTCAGAAATTGTCAGAAGTTTATAAGGACGAGGTGGTGGCTTTTGTCAGGATGAATCAGCAGAGGCCTTGTGCCGTATATCCAGATCCTACCCTAGACCGGAGGGAAGTTCCATCCGGTTTTGGCCACCCTCCCTCGTAAGCCGGCAAAAAAGCCCTGTTGAAGTTGTTATTGTTGGGGAATGATATCTAGCTAATGTCTAATCATCGGATATACGCTTCTTTGTGTAGGATAGAAACTCCGTGACCTAGTACTACTGGCAGGAATCCTGCACCCAGTATCACATTAGCTCCACCGTCCAATGTGCGTGAATTAACCCACCGAACTGGACAATTCAAAGCTAGGTAAGGCTATAAATGCAGGAACATCGTTTCAAGATTCGAAATATCGAATCATGCCCACCTGTCACCAGATTCCCCCTCCTCAAGATGTGGTGAGGATGGTGAGGGCAAGCAGCCTTGCCCGCTTACAAAGCGCAAACCCTGTTTCACCACCCAATACGTAGCGATAACTTGGTAACACCCGCGCGGTATCCCGCCAAATCCGGGACGGAACGATGGCACGAAGCGATAGAACTAAAACATGTCTTCTTTCCTTTACATAGGTCCCACATCCTTATCATGGTCGGAAAGGAGGATGGCATGCAGTGGAATGTAGTAGCCGGCTCCACTTGATTAACGGGCTAGGTGGCGGAAGGTGTTGGTTGGGTGAGATGCTCGATGGTCCTCACAAGTTAGATTGTATGAGACTTTTCCTGTGCATGGAGGTCCTTATTGTGGGAACATAGGATCCTACGGGGACTAGGAGGTTGCGGGAATCGGGAGGTTGTGGGATCTTGAGTGTTGTGGGAACTTGAAGATGATAGAGGAGCTGCCTCCCGTCCATCCCCAGATCTTCATGAAGATTTAACTTAGCAATGTCTCAGATCATAGTGTGCACAAGCGGCACGGAAGCTTGGCGTCCCTAGATTACCATTGATAAGTGCCGACACCTCGCTTCTTGATTGAAATATACTGCATGCGGAAATGAGAGAATGTGTAAAAATATGATTGAAGCCTATTGACTTTCTGGTATCCCTATCCATACTATAATGCGAATGCAAATGAAATCGTGAATCAATCATCAACCGCAACCCATCCATGCAATGTTCCCCGGCCTTGGACAGTTCTTGGTCGTCCATCCTATATGCTGCCAGGGTATGTTCGTTTCATCAAACGGAAGGTCCAGGCTCTCCCGCCAGAGAAGGTAAAAAAAGTAAACATGAAAAACAACAAAACCCATCCCTTAACACCGTAAACCCCTTTCCGAAAATGCTTCCTTTTTTGCCCTTTTCGAGGCCAATGCTTATCTTTTCTGCTTGCGCCGCTGCCATCTAATATGCTTCGGCCCGTCGGAATATACAACCCGTCTTCACAGTACACCTATTCTTCTCTCGTACATATGCCGCCAAAACAGCCGGGTTACCAGATTGACGACGTGCTAGGCCGACCACTGGGCCAATTTTTTCGTTGGTCGTCATCTCGATGTTTTTTTCCGCATCACGACTGAAGGGGAGGGTTGAATGTTTTCTGCACATTTACCATGTCTCGGCAATGTACTGGCCCTCGCTCTTCTTGAGCTGCCAGAAGGCACGCGCCTCCTCGCGCTCTAGGTTGCCCTTCTCCATGGCAACCTCAACGAGAGCCTCCTCAACACCCTCGCCCATGCCCTTGCTGCTACCGCAGACAAAGACGCGGCCGTCGAGGGAGTTGATGATGTACCAGACGAGATCGGACTGGTTAAGCACCTCCTCCTGAACGTACTTCCCTGTACCGGCGCGGCTCTGGACGACACGCTTGACCTCGTCCTCGTGAACGCCCCACTCGCCGCTGTAAATTTCATCGACGAGCGAGTCCCGGATACCCTGCAGCACCCAGACTTTGTTCGCACAGTTGGCCTTCTTGAGCCGACGCTGCACGAAGCCTCGGAAGGGCGCGATTCCGACACCAGCACCAATGAGAAGCATTGGGCCGTCCGAGTTGAATTGCTTGGCCAACGGGTTCGCCATCAGGCCCTTGAACATGGGAACGTAGAATTCGGGCAACTTCTCCCCACTGTGCTGTGCCCGCAAGAATTTGCGCGCCTGTCGCTCAAAGAAGCCGGATCCGACTCCAGTGCGGCAGCCACGTCGCCAATCCATGGCCTCGTGGACGGTTACCGCAATCTCAACGATTCGGCGCTGAACATGGTCGCGCAGTGTGTATGACTCGTGGGGGTCGTTGGAGAGAGAGTAGAAACGGGGCATGAGGGGTTGCAGGACGGAGAGGAGCTCGTCCAGGGGAGGATGTGAGCTAGGGAAAGCGTTGAGGATCTGGGACACAGTAACGTGAGGGCCGCCGCGGAAGTCGCAGAAAATGCTCTGACCCTCCTGGGAGCAGAGGAAGAGGAGGATCTTCTTCTCATTGGCAGCGGTAGCGTGCTCGGCCAAGATGCGGAGGAGCTCCTTGGATGGAGCGTAGGACTGGACATCGGTGCACCATGTGAGAAGCTCCCGACGTGTGGTGATGAGCTCGCGGGGCTTGTCATCACCCCAAACGGTAGGCCAGCGTCCCTTGGTGGTCTTCAGCAGGACAGGCTTGTCGCGCAAGAATCGCGGCACCATGACGGCATCAAGTATATCCTCGACGGAGATGTCGCAGTTGGGAGCCATGACACCAATGGCACCGCCAACCTTGAAATCAATCATCTCCTCGGGAGGGTAGTCGGTGATATCGAGGTCGAAGTGGTAGGTTCGCTTCTCAGCACCGGGCCTCGTGAGCTCGCGGGTTTGGACGATGCGGGCTGGGTAGACATGGTGGGGAGGATGAGGCTGGACAAACTGGGGAGGCTGAATTGAGGTGTCAACGGCCTCGTAGCCGGGGCCGGGACAGAGGAGGTTCTTGTCGGCGTGCTTCTTGGTAGTGGCGGGGTCAGAGACGGAGAGAGAGTCGAAATCAGAGCCGAGGGAGATTGCTGAGTCGGCGGGGTAGAGGTTGGCGGGTCTGGGGATGGAGGTGAATGACACAGTCTTTTCAGGTACGTCGATAATCCCTGTCAGGTGTGTCGGCACATCGCCCAGCTTGAGCCCCAGGGACTTGAAGGCATCATTGTCGGGCAGAGTGACCTCTTCCACCTCGACATGGCCTCGGCGGGAACCGGCCCAGCAGCAGCCGCCACCGCAGCAGCGCCCCACAAACTCGGCCGTAGTCTCCCCTGTTATGCGCTGGATATCACGCGCGTTCTGGGCAATCAGTCGGGTAGAAGCCCGGCGATGGCGCTCGAGGGGGATGACGGGCTCATCTTCCTGGTCGTCGGACTCGTCCGAGTAGGTGAGCGAGGGCGCGATGGAGGGGGCCGAGTTGTCGACGGCGAGGAGTTCGGAGGGCGAAGGCGAGGCTACCAGGCCCTTGATTGCAGGAGTAGCGATCATCTTTATATGAAACTTTGACGTTGCGTGGGGGTAGGGCGTGGACCTGGTCGTGGATGTGATGAGCGGGAGGAATTGAGTGTGCCGAGTTGGCTTAAAGTGGGATAATCGTCGAAGTGATGTCAAGGCCGCCTGAGCATGTCGTTGTGGTCGCAGCATACAATGATTGTTGATGAGCGAGGGAAAATAGAATCAGATAAAGAATCCCCGATGCGATTGATAAGATTCTGCAAGGGATGCTTTGATATGTGCAGGAGCAAAGAGGGAGTAGAGAGGGAGGAACGAGGCGTCCGAAAGCGGGAGGGTCTTGGGAGGTTATAAAAAAAAGGTTCGACGCCTCCGGGTTGAGGATCAACGTGGGCCGTGGGCTTTGGTGGGCGTTGGAAGAGGGTGTGCGCCGATTCTTGGCAGGGTGTGGATCGGTTGGGAGTATGTAGGAACTGCCCAGGCCCAGGGATGTTGTTTTTCGAGTCTTTAACCCGAGGGGTTATTTTAGATGATATGTAGCTTGGGTATGAGACTGGGGAATTGAGAATCGGGACTGAAGAATGACCGGGGGGGGGAGAGGAGAACAAGGGCTTGATGAGGGACAAAATATGTGGCTCCGACTGGGTTGGCTCCGGAGACAGCGTTGGCGTTGGCGTTGGCGACGATGACTTTGGCGTGTGCCGAGACTCTCAGCCGGGGACCGGGGGAGATGCAATGGATGAAAGGATTTCCGGGGAGCCGTTGGAAGTGCCTGGATTGTGGCAAAGCGAGGAACTGTACTGTAGCAGCCGGGCGAATTGAGCAGTTTAAGCCCTTTGAATCTGCATTCTCCTTTAAGGGCATCGAGCGGTAGGTAACTCATTCGTTCATACCAAAGGTAATGATAATGTCATCGCTTCTACTGTACACTCCCAGTCTCCACTCCGATATCGATCATCAAACCACTGATTGATGATGACTTAATGATTGACATGTATTATGCCACCCCCCTGTTGGCGTGCCCTTCCTTCGGTTAGCGGTTATCAATCAGCGACATAATCAATCAACCGCCAAAATTATCAATCGGTCAGTGAAAGACATCAGCCACGCTCGCATCCCATTCGTCGGGATGCGTCTTACTAGGCTGTGTAACAACTGGAAAACCCGTCACGAGCATTCTCTCCCTCAACATGTAAAATGCCTAATGCACTTGCTGCATCTGTCAAAAAAATGTTTCCTTTTGCTGGATTTCTCCCGTATCGCGACCAATTGACAGATAATGTGACCCAGCCCGCAAGCAAGCCATTGCTCCAGGCGTACGAAGTAGCGCCCGTCGGAAGCAGGACCACCACCGACGGTAATAGACCCCGGCGCGTGATCGGGGTCTGGTACCGGTTACCGATTAAAAGGCAGAGCAGGGCGAGGGTACGTACTGCAAGTACTTGCGCTCAGGTGACATCCCAACGGATTCGCTTCCTCAGAGCTGGGACTGGGATGGTAAAATAGGCTTTTTCCGTTGGGTCTTTGAGCGGTGAGGCTCTGCTGATTTACGAATACCGGTAGATGGTTCTACGGGAGATTGAATGCCCCATTGGGCGGAAGGCGCCGTTGAATACAATTTTCGATGGAATCGAGTCAGGCCACACGGCAGAGCCAGTGCCGGACCGAGGAGTGAGCCCTGAAGAGGAGCACCTCCGGCCGGCCAAGTACCTCACGGGAGTTGTGGACGGGACTCTCTACATGATACGAATACGTCTGTCCTGTCAGTGCTGTACAATCCAGGTTCAATGCCAGGTCCAGGTCCAGGAGTCCTTCAAAACCCCAGGTTCAACTTCAACTGCCACTGGTGGACATCAATGCCGTAAACCCGTGTCCAGACTCTTCCCTAGTACGAATACTCAGCCCAGCTGGCAATGCGTGCATATGGATTGATGCGATGCAATGTAAGCCGCGGCCTGTGTCTCCAACGCCGGCGCTGCAATGGGTACTGTACCTGCTGCATAGTACCAGGACTTAACAGGGAATGCTTAGAGACTGGACCGGGAAGTCTGTCCTGTTTCATCGGTTCCGTCTATTCCCGTCCACCACCTACATGTACTCTCTACGGTGTTCGGCATCTTCAACCACCCAACATGAACAGAAACTCCTCCCGGCTCAATCACTTGCAAAGTATAACAGACATCTCCTAGGAATTATGCATACGACCTTCCTGCCCCTGCTTCCTAGGGCTTTTTTTCGCCCAACTCCCGAGCCTGTTAGTCTACTAGCCTGTCATCTCTCCCGAACCGAACATTTCCGGCCATTGCTCCCGGGGCAGGGGAACGGAAACCTGCCTTTCACCAAAATCGAGGAGAAATTGTGGAGAGTGGGCAGATGGACGATAATGGGCAGATAAGGCACAGAGAAAAAGGTCATGGTTCCGTCAAGTCAGAGGGTGGCTAAATAAAATCATTGTCTTTTCATTAGAATCGCGCCCGGGATGATTAGCTAGATAGCGCAGGACGAGCTAAGGCACCTAGAGGTACAGCAGCAGATCCTGCGATGCTGCGCTGGCCGTTTTCGCGATGAGGGATGCGTCCCCCCGCATTTTTGCGCCGATGTTGGTGCCGACCTGGAAGCTGGCATCCGAGCCGATCATGTGTGCAGACACGTGCGTGCTGGATACATGGTGAGCGGCGGTTCCGGTTCCGCTCTGATCTTTGTCTGCTTATGCCTTTGATTCCCACTGCCGTTTTCATGCCCATGCCTTCCTGACGCGCCGAGGGATGGGGTGCATCTGCCGGATGTCACATGGGTTGTCTTGTTGTTGAAACTTGTTCTTGCGGAACTCTTTGGGGATTGGCCCGGACCCTTGCTGTGCATCTCTCCCTTTACCTTGCATCTTTGTGTGCCTGTCTCCTGTTGTAACATGCGTCGTTTACTCACGGCAGACTTGGAAGGAGAACCGTATCTACTACGTAGTATGCTTCCGACTCAAGTTTCTGATCCTGGCAACTCTCGCCGGCCCCTCCCTTTCTTTTTCTCTGCACCTTCATGCGACGAGCCGACCAATCGGATCCGGTCAGTGATTCACCGCGGCTCAGCTTGCGACATTGCCAACTTATCTGATCCAATCCAATCTTATCAATCCCATCTAATCTCGCCCAGAAACAAACTTGCTGGAATGAAGAGCAAGTTCAGGGTTGGCCAGTGCTTTGGGCGCCGACTTCGGTGATCCTTCTGATGGCTTTTCTTTTTTGTTCGTGATGCTGCTTGAGCTTCCCCAACATCTCCACTACACCGTAATAAACAACAAAAAAAGTTGGAGCTGGTGTGGGATCGTAACTGGAGACATGCAAGGTTATGTCGTGAGAAGGCTGGCAGATGGCGCTTGCGCGCGCCGGCTTTCTGTCCTTCACAACCGACATCGTTGCTTAGGGGTGCATCCTCATGTGCCCACAGCTGTCCTGGAGGAGGGGCCGTTTCATCTGGCAAGGAAGCTTTCTTGCTGAGAGCCTGTTGGGGGAAATTGTGCTCGACGCCTTGACTGGCTCTACGTGTCTCACAAGTGATGGATGGACCTCATCGTGGCCCGGGCCAATGGGTCGGTGTGCAAGCCACGATCTGATAAGATTGATAATTTTGCTTTTGTGGGGATGACAAGGGAGCCAAGGCGGCCGACATTCAAACGGGGCATTTGAATGCCGGGCTCTGACAAAGTGCTAGCCTGCTTGCCTGATCCTAGACCACAGCTACCTGGACTCCCTTGGCTGACTACCTATTCGACCGCCTGAACATTCAAAAACTTTTCGGTACAAGTAATGTACAACGTACAAACATGTGCTCCCTCCGGAGCTTTTCCAAACGCCCAACGAAACGCCAACGTTGGTCGCCGAGCTTGCAAGGGTCTCAATGGCTTGCTTTACCAGACATTAAAATCCAATCCCTGGATCCGGCTTTGCCCGTCGTGGATTTGCAGCCGCTCCTGCCGTTGACGTTGTTGCTGCTGCGACTTTGCCGTCGCATTGGATGCCTCGGCCTGTCGCTCTTCGTCCTCACTCGCATCAAGATATGCCAACCTAATTCGAATCACGCCCGTCGTCCTTCCATCACAGCGGAGGCTCTGCCAGTCGGTCAGCTGAGGTAACTGCCCCTTCTGGACCAGGCTGCGAAGGTCAATATGTAGCTCCCCAATCAGCTCCAGCATCTGCGCTCCCCACACAGATAGCCTCAGATGGTAGAACATTGGCGAATCATGGACCTCAAATCGAAATTCTTCGTTCCTAAAGGGGTATTAGTATCGTCGTGTCATTAATTTTCCAGATGCTCTTGGCCTTGTGTCAGATTCTGTGATGGAGACGGGGTTCGCTCTACACTTCTTCTAAGGGTTTGGCATCGAGGTTCTTACTCACCAGATAGGTTTCGGTGTCGCCCTCCTAATCGGCTGACTTCGCTGCACCTCGTGTCCATACCAAAGCACGCATGTCAGACCCAGTTTGTCGTCATCCAAATCTGCTTGACCGACTGTCACAATCAGTCGTTTGGGCAGCTTGGCCCCTGAGCCCGTCCCCTGTGCCGACGACGTAATATGGGCCGGCATCGGGGGTGGTTGGCTCGAGCCCAGCAGTTCGGTTACCGAGCTTTTGCTTCGCCGTTTCTCGGCTAGCCTCTGATAACTAGGCATGGAGTTTCGCCATCGACCCGATAAATCGTTCATTTGCCGGGTATTCCTGGTCATCGCTACCAAAGCCGTGGGCCCCGGAACACCGGACGAGTCGTATCCGGAATCGATACTACTCAGCCCGGATACTGATTTTGTTGGAGTATTGCAATCAAAGTCATCGCTGCAAGCCTTCCCCCTTACTGAATGCCCGGCGATGGGGATCGGCGTTGCTGCTCTCTCGCGTACTGCATCCCTAGGCGCGAGGTTGCGAGACCGCACATATCCCACAAATTGTGTCGCAGGGTGATCCGGCAAGAGATCCCACAGGACTACTGGCACCGAAAGCAGAAGCAGGGTTGAGTAGCTGCGGTATACTCCTTCAACGCTGACAAACTTGGCGAGAAGTGGAAACTGCTTCAGCCACCGGGCACAACTGGCGGCATCTAGAACCTGGTCTTCCTCCAGCGCAACCGTCAGGAGTACATGCGGCGCTTTCCTCTCACCCTTTTTGTCCATGTCTAGCAGAGCCTCGAGGCGTTCTTCACTTGAAACTTGGCCATCCCCTTGGACCATCTCCGATAGATTCCCTGGAAAGGTTCCAGGGGCCGCTTGCGAGGAACTTGAAGAACACGATTCTTCACCGACGAGCCGTCCTAGGGTAATAGAAGCAGTGTGTGGGTCCGGCGTAGAAACGATATACGCCGGCGTCTTTCTGGATTCCACCCACCCTCCCTGGGATGACCGATGAGGCTGTGCGTGCTTGAGCCGTGTAAGGATTTCACTGTGGAGCATGGCAGCAGAAAATGGGAGCTGCGAAGCCCATTCCTTCAGCACTTCGATCAGAGTGTTGGTAAACGACTGAGGCCCCGGCCGGGGAGTCCAAGTTTCGAACCCGCAAGCAGCAATTGTCTCCTTGATGTTAGTCGGCCGTTCTGTCAATGGAGCTGCACTCGCCCCGGCGCAACAGTCAAGCAGCAAGAGCACGTCGCACTTCGCCATCTCAAATAGTGTTTGAATTGCGGACCATTCAACGGTTGCGTAAGTCTTGTCTCTCTTACTATCAACGGGTCAGCATAATATTCTCTCAACAAAACATGACTCCAAAGAAGTGCTCATACCAGGACCAGGTGGACTGTCTCGCTTTGTTGATAACTCCGTGTCCCCCATAGTAGACTACGAGAAGCATGTCTTCTCTTTCATGTTCTTCCACAAAGCTCAGAGCCTTGTGGTTCAGTTTCCGATGAGAGTTCTGGGTTGGGATGAGAAATTGCTCGGTTGAAAACCCATACACATCTCGGAAGACTTTGTGCAACTCATCCAATTCCCATTCGACTTCAAGCTCATCTTCTTCCCATCTGATCAACAAGACCTCGACTTCCTTATAACGAGAATACCCCGAGTTGGGGAAAGCTCGTTTCGCGGACTACACCAGTGAGTACTGTTGATCCTTATAAGGAGCCCTGGAAAGTACCAATTGAAGATCACCAACGAAGCGCTCTAGGTGCTTCATGTGATGATTCGACTTGATAGTATCATGGGTTGTCGGTGGCAGGAGAGAGGAGTTGGACGTCAGGGATAGAGAGGTTTGGGAAGAGGCGCCGGAAGGTTGCTAGAGTCCTAAGTGAGAAAACGTCTTTTCAACTTGGATTGAGGAAACTCACAACAAAGGGACTTGAAGCGCTTCCGCTTACAGAGCTGTGGAAGCCTTGGAAATCGGGTCCTTCGAACTTGGCCCCAAGCCCTTGAAATGTCGTCATCTTGCCTTAACAAGCTACAACCTTTTGTTCGTGAGACTGAAGAGAGGTTGACGAATATCAGGTGAGACAATATGAAGTTTCTTTAGAAAAAACTATGGATAGGTTTAGGATACTGATGAGGATGTGATCGAGGGTAAAATAGACATTTCGTTTGTCCTCTCTCCAAGTCCTAGCCAGGACAGCCTCAACATAGCCCCTCGACGAGGAGGAGAAAATTTTGCGTCGAATCTGCACCTGCACCCCATGTCTTGGTATATTTGGTGTCGATCATCTCAGCAAAATAAGATGCAAGTCACCCAACTGGGCTTATCACGGTCGACGGTTCGTCACCGGATTAATTGGTTGCCTCACCTTATCACGATTCTCGTTGGGCAATGCTAAGGCGGACCGAGCCACACGAACAACGCAAGGTCCAAGAACGCGAGTGCAGTGGTAAGTTTCGTGGGAATCCCTGAAATGACTTGAAAACTTTTTCTTGCAGGCGTCTGGAGGAGGGGGTAGATGATAGTGATTGGTGCCTCGAGATGTTGCCTTATGAGGAGGCTGTGAGCTGACCAGGGATGATGCGGGGGCGGCGCAGGAGTGGGCTTCGGGACGCCCAAGACTAAAATCGCGAACCATCACGAAGTGGTTCGCCCAGTGGTATGGCGATGGCATGCGTCGGTCGTGGCAGCTTTCTCCCGTCAGATATCGTGTCATAGCAAGCTGCGTTGGCCATTTCTAAGCAACCGTCTTAGTCTAGACTTGCAGGCTTGTACATTCTTCGCAACGTTGGTCTGCTAGGTATACCTTCTAATGTCCTGAATTGCTGGGAAATATCTGATTGGTCTTGGCTTCTTGTCTGCCTCGACAAGGTTGCATCCAACTTTCGAGAAATGAAAACGAGCCCGATGTTAAGGATTCGGGTGGCTGAACTAAGCGCCATTCCGTGGGGGTGGCACGCCCTGGATGAATATCGTGGATGTATCTTCCGTTTCCTTAGCTGCCGGTCAATATTGAAATAAGGACTGAGGCTAGGATTTCGAATGATGTGTTATTGATCGTTGGAGACGTGCCTTTTTAAGAGCTGCGAGATTCAGCTCCCAGCTTCATCAAGCTGTCAAGGGCCAACGTGTAACAGAGGAATGTCGATGTTTGGGGTTCAGCATGAAGTGAGCTAATAACATAGCTGCGAGCAGTTAGTAATCAGACCCTGATAGATATCCCAACGAGCGGATGCCATGGATGTAGATAATGACTGTCTTGGCACCGGTGTGTCCCATTACTGGTCCGTGGGTGGTAGATGGCCGTGTATCAACTCTCTCAAACTGGGCCGCATCCGATGGTTCTTCGACCCAAGTCATGGCCCTGGTCGCCCGCGGGAGCCTAGGCGGGTGTTATGATGCCGGAGCACTCTGCCGTGCCAGTTCGGGATGTATTGATCCATTGGGGCTCTTTGTTGCCCTGACCTGGAAGTCTCGAGTCGAGACCCTACTACAACAGGGTTGAGATCTTCATCGGCTCATTCTTGCATCTGCAAAGGGCTGGCTGCGATGCCCTAGTGATTCCGAGAAAAGGAAATTCGTGAACAAGGATCTACGTCTAGCCTGGGCGTCACATGGCGGATAAGGGTGCACCCGTAGAAGGTAGCGGTAATCAAAAAGAGGGTGTCCTTTCGTTGGTTGCAATGTCCCAGCTGATAGACGGATGAGGGCGCTTCTGTTGATGGGCTGGGGCGCTAGCGATGGAAGGCCCGGGTTCCGGGAGACTAGAGCAGCAAGAGGAATTCGAGAAGACCCACGAGATCGGACTCCTCGAATTGCGGTGACGATTTCAAGATTTGCATGGATTGACCAGCTTCAGTGGCTGATGTTTGTTTGTTAATGCATTGTTGATGTTTACCTAGGCGCTCTTGCTTCAAGTGTTTACGCTCCTTGAAGGTGCCACAGGAAGAGCGCACTTCCACGCTAGGGCGTCAAGATGTTATCCTATGGCTGCCTTCCCCAGATGCCAAGGGTGCAAAATGTAACCTCGTTTGAGGGAACCTTCAACCACAGCTCGGACCTTTTATTATTATCGCCAAATGACAATCTCGATCAGCCCGTTATTCTTCTCCACAAGACACCAGCCCTCACTGGAGCGTAACAAATTGGTGGTCGCTAAATGTGGACGCTACCTGGTACGACAATAGTCTGCAGCTGACGGCTGGAGAGGCTAGTACCCGGAGCTGGCACATCCCGAGCAGCTCCTGAAGCCATCCTGTTTCAGACGCGACTCTGCGCAACGAAGAACACATTCGAAACCATTCAGTAGGATCGTCAGTCTCAAAATGGCACTTAACTATTACCGTCTGTGGCTGCTGCCATATTTGGAATCTGCCTTTTCGCTTTTTCTTCTTGACTTTTCTCGCTGCCTTTATCGTGCACTTCCTCTATCAGACTCAGTTTCAATTTCACGTACATACGCGTGGAAAACGCTTCAGTTCGCCTTACTATCTTAGTCAACCGGCGTCACTGCTCTGTCTCACAGTGACAACATTAGTGAAAGAATCCGCCGACGGGTTAACTTTTATCGGTGTCTCAGAACGACATTTCAGTGTCTGAACCGGAAACGCGACCCAGTGCCATATTAGGTCCAGACAACAACCGCTTGGACAATACAACCGCGACATATAAAATACAATCCCGGCGTTCCCTTTCACCAAAAAAAAAACAAAAAAAAACTCTGGCCTTCATGACGGTGTTGAAGGACTATCTATCATAACCTTCTACCCGCAACCTTCGGCCCAGGAGGCTTCAGCACAAGATATTCACCATGGATAACCGTTCGACAATACTCCCATCGCCGATGAACATCGACCTGCCGCTGCCTCAAGTCGTCAGCGGGGGAAAGCGGTTCAGTTACTACGTTGCGATTGCGCTCATCTTGTTAGCAGCATGGTTGATGCAATCGAGGAGACAAGCGTCAAAACTCGAGGTTCCCTTCTACAAAGCATCCAAGACAAAATGGATTTTCGATGCCGAGACGTTGATTAAAGACAGCTATAGCAAGGTTAGCTCAATGTGGGAGTCAAGTTTGTCCTCTCAAAGTTGCTAACTTGCGTAGTTCCGGGATCGAGTGTATCAGATCAAGGCCACTGAAGGTATCCAGGTTCTAGTGCCTGCCAAACTTCTCGGCGAGCTCAAAGGACTGCCCGAGGATGTCCTGAGCGCTACTGAGGCGGTGTCAGATGTAAAGATTTGTTCTCTACTTAAAGTTGGTCACCGTCTTCTGACACATACTAGGCATTGCAAAGCAAATACACCAAGTTCTCACCAGGCCACAATGGCGAACTATTGGCTCTCCTCGTCCGAACAAAGTTAACACAGAATCTGATTCGAGTGATGCCGCAGTTGAGGCAGGAGTTCGAATACAGCCTTGCCACGGAATTTCCAGCCTGCGAAGACTGGACACCGGTCAAGTGGCAACCATTCAGTCTCAGAGCGATCGCCCGACTCAGCGGCCGTGCCTTCGTGGGACCTTCTATCAATCGTCAAGAACAATGGATGGACACAAACATCAATTTTGCAGTCCATGTATTTACTGCCTGTGTGAAGCTCCAGTTCTTCCCTGAGTGGGCACGCCCAGTTGGGCAGCACCTTGTGTCAGAGCTCCGTCAAATTCGCCGTGACATCAAGAACGCGAAAGATATGCTCGAGCCGATTGTCAAGGAGCGCCTTCGAGATCTAGAGGCTCCTGGCAGTGAGAATGTGCCAGACGACTTCATTCAGTGGCTAATTGAAACTTTGCCGGAGGAGGAGAAGGGAGACGTCCAGACCATTGCGGAATTACAACTGATTCTCTCGGCGGCATCGATCCACACGACCAACAACCTGCTGTGTGAGTGCATGTGCGATTTGGCGGCAAATCCAGACATTCAACAGGAATTGAGAGAAGAGGCCAATCAAATTCTCGAGGTCGAAAACGGATGGGACAAAAAGGAGAGTATGCCCCGGTTGAAGAAGTTGGACAGCTTCATGCGGGAAGTCCAACGTCTCAGCGGAAATATCAGTAAGTATTCACATATTCGTTGGGAGATATCGTATGTCTAACAGGAGCATAGCATCCTTCATCCGCAAGGTCATGAAGCCCATCTCCCTCTCCGACGGCACTCACCTCCCCGCCGGCACCAAGCTTCTAGCTCCTCAAGCCGGCATCTCTTGTGATGAACGCTACTTCCCCGAACCCGAGAAGTTCGACGCTCTTCGATTCTATCGCATGCGACAGCAATCAGACGAGGTGAGCAATCGATGGCAGTTCACATCACTCAACGATACCAATATCAACTTCGGCGCGGGTAAACATGCATGTCCCGGCCGCTTCTTTGCCAGCAACGAGATTAAGCTTGTCCTGGCCCATCTGCTTATCAATTATGATATTAGACTGAAGCAAGGCGAGGAAAGACCTAAACCTATGGCGGTGGTCATGACCAAGGCGCCTTGCCCCAATACAGAACTGGAGTTTAGACGGCGATCGTTAGTTGTGTAAGGGCACGAAGCGGAAAAAGAGATCTCTTTTTATATACCCTGTCATATTGTATATACTTGTCATCGAGCAGAGCGATTGACGCTCTTGTTCGGGCAGCACGCATGAGGAGGGTTGAGGAGGGCGGCGTTCATGGATGGGGTGCTATTAAAGACCAGAGTGGCTTACGAGAGTACATTTGAGTACTAGACAAAAAAGTGGCATTGCTTAGTAGATGCCTAAACCTCAGTATGAATATCACAACAACCTGCTATTATGATGAGTATCGAACTGAACCAATCTCAATCCTCAGTCGAGCAAAATAACTTGATGCGATTACGGTTATATCGCACAGGCAGTATCCGATTTGAACTCACGTACATGCAGGATGCAACAGATAGAATCATTACTTGTACTTCATAACTAACAGTTACATAAGGTATCAATGCTGGGAATTCGAGGCGTAAAAAGGCGTAAAGAGACGTCCATCCGAGTGGGACGAGCGGAAAGGACAGCGTGTAGGAAGGACCTAGATCCAAGCTGCGAAGCAGTAGGGAGATTGAATATCTCCTCCATCGGCGTCCTGAAGCGGCGGCCCGGACGAGCATGTGCATCTTGTTTGCGACTCTTTCAGACAAAACATGATTGAGATCCTTTTAGATTTGGCCATTACGCCAAGAACAAGATATGTACAGATCCAACCGACCCGGAACGCCCCTCGCCGTTGTTGAAGAAGCCGTCAACCATTCCCTGATGCACAAAGCTGAAGACGCACAAGAGTCTACCGGGAATCGTGAGAAACCTGGAAAACAGCAACCAAAGCAGACCATATATCATCCAACGAAATCGCAACGCACTTAGGACTTGTAGCGTTGGTACTCGCCGGCAACCATGCAGTGGTCACGCTCGAAAGGTTCTAAAAAAGCAGGTTAGTTATGATCTAACGAGGTGAGCGCTTCGGGATTGTCTTACCTAGAGTCAGCTGGAACTTGGGCTTGATAGACTCCGCCCTCATCTTCTGAACCTCAGCCGCGAAGACCTCGGCAGCGGGCGCAGTGCTGTCGATACAGTTGGCCTTGATGGAGATGAGGACACCGCCCCCGACCTTCAGGAACCAGTTGGCGTTCATAGCGACGATACGGGCCTGATCAGGCTGGGCAACATCGGCGAAGATAACATCAACCATGGGGACGATCATGCGGTACCGGGCAGGCTGACGGGCGTCCTCGACGATGGGGACAACGTTGGGTCGTTTCGAGGCCATGGTGATCAAATCACGGCCAGATCGGGAAGAGAACTCGACGGCGTAGACGTAGCCAGTGGGACCAACAAGGTCGGCGACGTGAGAGACCGAAGTACCAGAGGCAGCACCAAGGTACAGGACTCGAGAGCCAGGCTTGATGTAGATCTCGTCTGCGCCACCAGCAATGGCAGCGCAAAGCTTGCTTCGGAAGGGGTTCCACATTCGGTACTCGACCTTGGTGGTAGTGGTTGTGCCATCATCGTTCTGAACGGACTCGTCGACAGAGATACGCTTCTCGCCGTAGACAGACTCGCCGGGGTTAAGGTTGCGAGTCGCAAGACCGTCTTCCTTGCCGCCACGGACAACGAAGACACCGGGGTGACGGTGAGGCTCCTGGAGGGGCAATGTTAGATGGCAATTCTCGCACAGGTTGCACAAACAGCGATTGACTTACCACAATGACCTTGGAACCACCCCTCTGGCCACCGCCGCCGCGACCACCTCGAGGGGCACCACGGCCACCTCGGGGGGCACCACGACCTCCAACACCTCCGCGACCACCGCCTGGCAAACAGTTAGCCAAGCCTCCTCGACGATAATTCAACAGCGTAATCTTTCATACCTCGACCACCGAAGCCACCACGGCCACCGCCTCGACCACCGCGATCACCAAAGCCTCCTCGGCCTCCTCGGCCACCACCTCGACCTCCGCGATCACCAAAGCCTCCTCGGCTTCCGCCTCGCTGGAAAGGTGCCATTATATCGGGCCTTGTCTGTATTGATTGAAAGAAATTGATAAAGTTGTCGGCGACAAGAAGTCGTGATCAAGGCTGGATCCAACAGGGACTAGGTCCTCGAATGTGCTGGCAGTCTTGGATCAACACCAAACTTGTCTTGAATAGCCTTGCCGTGTGGACGCTGTGCCTTTCAAGACTCTCTCAAACGAAGAATTTTTTTGAAGCTTTGCTTAAGCTCAGGCCCACTTTCCGTGGTGAATTAATCCGATCCGGGGCGCTAAGGTGGGATGGGTCGAAGTGGGATGTAAAAGTCACGTGTGGGTGGGAGAAAAGTAGTCAGGTGACATGCAGCACATCTTGTAAATCAATTGTCGTGTTCTATACTGGACGAACACACAAGAAAACAATTCAAGCATCTTTAAATTCATTTAATTCAAGCATTAGAGTTATTTTCCAGCTGTCACCGATTTTCTACCATTTTTCGCGGACTTTTAACGCGGGTTTGGAGCTTTCCTACTAGCAGGGCAGCCAAACCCTAAGAACTTCCCAATACGAGTAAGCGAGTTGTGCTCCCGACTGTTAGGGCAAAAGTTCAGAATTTCTCAACTTCAGCCCGCGAACCCACGTCGTCGAAACCGTCACCACACCCAACGCCGCCGAGATGGTGAGTGATGCCCCGATCCAATATGACTGCTCAAGAGGAGGATTCTGGTCCAGCATAAATTGATTCTCATGCTCGTCGTGGGAGCTGGTGGTGCTCGTTGCTGCAGTCGCATCTTCAACCCTTGGAAGGATATCACGACTCACATTTTATCCTCTAGGTTCGATACGCTGCGACTGAGATCCAACCCTCGAAATCGGCCCGCGCCCGCGGTGCCTATCTCCGAGTTTCTTTCAAGAACACCCGTGAGACCGCCCAGGCCATCAACGGCTGGAAGCTGCAGCGCGCTGTTGCCTTCCTCGAGAATGTGAAGGAGCACAAGGAGGCCGTCCCCATGCGACGATATGCCGGCAGCACCGGCCGAACCGCCCAAGGTACGACTCGAACTTTCCGTGTCCCGGTGTTCGATGGAGGGAATTCAGTTGAAGAATACAAGGGGCACGCAAGATGTTTGCCAAGGAACGTATGTGCTGATGGGAATTGTGTGAATAGGCAAGCAGTTCGGTGTCTCCAAGGCTCGATGGCCCGTCAAGTCGGCCGAGTTCCTTCTCGGTCTCCTCAAGAACGCCGAGTCCAACGCTGATGCTAAGGGTCTCGACACCGGTGCCCTGATCGTCAAGCACATCCAGGTTAACCAGGCCCCCAAGCAAAGACGACGAACATACCGTGCCCACGGTCGCGTACGTTGACACCAGCAGTCCCATCAATCTTATTCCTTCTAACCGTGAAACTACAGATCAACCCCTACATGTCGAACCCCTGCCACATCGAGCTGATCCTGACTGAGGGTGAGGAGGTTGTCCAGAAGTCCGAGGCTGTTGTTGGTCGCGAGGACCGCCTGAACTCCAGGCAGCGTGGTGCCCGTATCCGCAAGGCCATTACTGCTGCGTAAGGCAGTGGTTTGGGGAACCTAAATCTTTCGGTTTTTGGGGTCGGTTGCGTGGCTTTTCATCTCCTGGTGTATGGCAGGCTACGGTGAGCATGGCATTAAAGGGAACGCATGCAAAATTCGCAAGGGTTTCTTGACGAAATAAAATCAAACAAGTCCTCGAAAGTAAAATATTTGATCTTTGACCACCGTGACTATGAATGCTTCAAGTGTGATGTTAAAGCGGGTGAAAGCTTCACCAGGAGCCTTTTCTGCGACTCCCACTGTCCACTGCCACCCGTTGGCTCATGTTACAGCTCACAATCATCAAAAGAAGGTCCAGAGTCACGTCTATGGCACAGGGAATCCATTACTTGAAGAGAATGCTTGATACCGTGGAATCCTAATTTTTCATCCTAAATCCCCGTCGCTGCCTTTCCGCAAATATGGGATCAAAACCGTTGTCCCTATATTCCAGCCAAAACATGGCGGACGGATCAATAAGCGATAGTCATTGCTTCGTAATATTGCGCCGTTCCAGTTCCAGTTCCTGTCCTTGTTCCTGTTGTCCAATCCTGAGGGGTCGATCCTCTTTGTGTGTATATAAACCGTTCATGTCCTCTAAATTACGCCCTTCGTGAAACCCCATGTCCAGGAGCCCTGCTCCATATTCCGAGATTTGATAAAGCATTAGCAAATTCAACAAACTAATCCAGACTCAGCATCCCAGACTTAGACCCGAATTTGCTATGGAACGAACCCAAATACAGGTAGGGTTCGGCTCAGATAATAGACCGAGGAGCAGAGGCCCAAACTCTGAGTCGGTGTAAGAATTAGGCCTGACTCCTCAGATCCGCCCAGAATCAGGTTACGATTGTGGGTTTGTGCTTGCTTGGGGGCTGGGTAAGAAAAAAGATATCGTGGCCTCTTTCTCCTCTGAGCTGCACTCCTCAACGACACCTGAAAAGCGGCCCCGACCAGGGCGCTCGACGCCGTCAGCTTCTGCTGCAGCAATCTTCAAAGGCCCATAGATATTCTCCCAGCCAAGTTCCATGCCAAACACATTAACCAGCTGTTGAATCTCGGCATCTTTTATATGCGGCGCGATTCTACCCAGCAAGGGGTCCCGACAGCGCTGCATCATATACGAGAGGTCTTGATGGTGAGGGTTGTTGTTGCCACTGATTCCCTGGGCGCCGCGAGGGAGGATGCCACGAGTATTGATAGTAGGCATATCGACAGCAACGTAGCCACAAGATTTGAAGGACAGACACTTGAGTGTGTATTTTCTCTCGTCTTGTAAAAGTCTCATAGCCCTTGGCAGGTATTCACTGAGCGCGGCTAAGGTCTCGATCCCATGGGGCCCTTGATCTTGCCCATCCTGGAACAAGGACACAAGCCGTCGCTCGATAACATCGCGTATCTTAATCCCGGGCGAGAAGTGTTCCGTGATGCCACCCCATGTCAACCAATCCGGCTGTTCCAAGATCTCTGGTGAAGGAGGAGCTTGGAATCCCGCTGGAGCTTGAGGTTGGGGAGCAGCAACAACCCCTGGTTGCAGTGCCCCCCATGGTATGGGACCTGGGATGATAAGACCGGGGGGGAGAGGACCTAGGGCTTGACCGGGAGGCACCCCAATTACGTGATTGGGGCCTTGATTGAATATATTCAGCAGGTGTGCAGCATTCCCAAAATTTTGGCCCCCTATCGGTTGATGCAGAGGTGCTTGATCAATGGTAGTCGGCGGGCCAGACAGCGACACCGACTCCAGCTCGAGTTTCTCGAGAGATGAGAGTGCCATACGGCGAATAGTTTCCAAGAACACATGCGGCGAAGCCCAGCAGTTCTTGAGGGATAGGTGCTTGATGAACGGAAGGCTCAAAAGCTCGTCCTCATAGTCCACAGGACTCTCTGGCACTGCCATAAGCACAGGCTGCTCGAAGAACGGCGCTGGAAGAACATAGTGGTTGCGTTGAAAGGTTCCTGGTGCAAATTCACCGCCGCAAATCCACTCGAAGTGTAGGCTCTCGATATTTTCCGTAATACCAATATATGTATCAAGTAGGTGGAATACTTTTTCGACGGCGTCGACTGGCGAGACGGGCTCATCCTCGATGCAGCTAGGAACCGGCTTTGAGATCCTTCGCCAATCTGCGATAACACCCAAGTGAACATTGTTTAAATTTGTCAAACTACCCCAAAGTTCGTGACGATAGAGTATGTGTAGGTGACTGCTAGGAATCTTGGCAATTGTCAACGTCGTCAAGTAGTTGAAAGAGCCACTGGTGGCATTATCAATCAGGCCCATGACATAAGACTGAATCATGGCCCGATGGGCCCATTCCAGCTCAAGTAGCATCTCTTTCTGAGCTCTGGTAAGACTGACGGGGGTGAGAGCGTGGTTACTGAAATCAAGAAGGGGCTCGAAGCTGGGGTAGTCAGAGATTCGAGACGGTGGAAGTCGACCGCCGGTTACAGAGGATCTCTCGTCAAAGTCGATGAGTGACAGACTAGTGCCTTCCGTCTCTAGGATTAAGCGAACGCCCTCTTCAATCTGAGACTCGTTGTATCCGGCATCGGCGACCATCTTCCTGAGAAGTGAGCGCTTGAAACTGATCGGATTGTCGAAGGATTGCTTCTTGAGATTTCTGGCCTCGCCATTGAGGTCTGACATGGTGACGATGGGTTGCTTCCATTTGTCTGACTCCTGGATGGTCCGCCGCCAGTTTTGAGTCGCAAAGACCGGCTGGGGAACAGCAGCACATCGCCCAATGTTGTCGGGTCCGCACAGAAATCCCAACCCAGCATCGCAGCAGAGACCTAGGTTCGTCACTCGAGATAGGCATTTGAGGGCCTCTTTCATCGCCTCCGTTTCGTCTGCCGTCTGTTCTAGACCCTCTAGGTCTGTATATCGGTGATAAGTTGTGTGTGGCCAACGATACACACCCCAAAACGAGGGAACGGCTTGCTGGCTAGGCTTTATGGGGGGGTATGCGAGGGTGTCTTCGTCGAGTTCGAGGGAGAGCGCAAAGCGCGAAATATGTTCTCCAAAGGATTGGAAGATGCGCATACCACTGGAGAAGAGCGACGTTGTCGATCGAAGGATGCCATTCTCATCGTGAGTAAGTGTGCTGTATAGCTCAGACTTGAAGGGTACGACGACGTTCCGAAAGTATTGGGCTGTGACCTTGGATTCAAACTCCCGGCACACAAGTCGTAAGCTCTTAATCTCGACTCGTGAGATGTAGGAGATGATGATCTCAAATATTTCGACCGGGAGTTCATGCGCAGGCCAGGTAATGGGACCAGATAGAGGCTGGTTAGTATTGACGGACAGGTCTCCCGGTAGCTCTGCTGTTCCATGCGGCGGAGGCGTCACGGTGTCGGTTCTCTTGCCGCGAGTCCTCAAGCCTTCCGGAGGAAAGGGAGCTGATATATCCATAACTGGAGGGCCTGGAACCCAGTCATTCCAGTTTAGAGCTGGGTCCATTTCCAGGTCCCAGCTGGAATACCAAGAGAGGATATAATCCAGTCGCCGATGGCGCGAGCTATCAAAACGTTGAGAAGTGTCGATTCGCGAGGTTGGCGCATTCGTCGGTTAGACGGAGGTTTTGTATCGAGTTGACAGGAGTTTGGCGGGGGAGCCGTGGGGATGGTCTGTACAGTGGAAAGTCGGTGGCACGTACGAGTTGCGGTAGTGAAGCTGGAGACGGATGGAGGAGTTGAGTTTGAGAGTGTGGAGTAAAGTTTATAACTTGGGCGCAAGAATTGATGCAATGTCGTTGGAGGAAGAGGAGTCTAGGTTTGGTAACGTGAATCGGTGAATCTGTTCCAGGTGCGAGAGCGGACTGGGTCGGGTCACAGCGGTTGTGGCGAGCTCGGGCTTTGACTCCCACTGTAACCAAGCAAACAAGCCCTGTAGAACAGGGAGCAACAGGCAGGTGGGGGGCAGCTGGTCAAAGCCGGTTCCCGGGCAAGTAGGCCCCTATTATGTATTAGTCGGGCTGTATCCCAGTTATTGGCTAGGGGTGTTCAATGGTTGTTGCGGACAAAGCAAAAATGCGACCATGTTGAGGAGTGACTCTTGTGGCTGTCAAGGTCTCAGATTTATGAGCTGAGCTGAGGCGGAAGTGAGAAGTGGGCGTCGTTGGATGGATAGATTCCTCTCCGCCGACCTTTTACAGTTTCTTTTTCTAAGACGGGAGAGCGCTATGGGCAAAACGACAGCGAGCCACAGACGTCGGAAGTGGCATGACCAGAGCCCCCAAAATCTCGAGGTCTTTGAGTGGTCTTTAGGCCTGGCAAAGCGCTGCCAGTGGTCCGTGGGGGGGGCCGTTGGGGCAGGTGCTCGGGGCGCCGACATACACGTGCTGAATGGGGCTTCCCCCAGAGGCTCTCCAATGTTTGCTCCAGCGGAGATCAATCTCCAGCAGGCATCTCCAGACTTTGTCAGGTACCTCTAGGCCCCTACCTCATCCCCCTAGCCCATAGGTGTTGCAGGGCATGCGGGGTGAAGTCAACGCCCGCACTGCCCGCAAATCTAGCAATCTAGCGTTTAGGCTGGTCCCTGCAAGCTCCTGCACTGTTGCGGCTCCCCACGGAGAACATCGCATTCTGCGGACCAGGTGAGGTGATGTTGATGTGCCATGTTGGGGTCATGATGCTTTGCTCTGGCGATCGGGGAATCCGGGGGATGGCACGATTGTGGGGGAGAGATGTGGAACAGAGAACTCTGGCACACCTCGTCATACTCGTTCTGAATCCCGAGGATACAGGTCGTGCCAAGATCATTTCCTTTTGTTTTCTTTCCCGTTTGTTTCTGTCCAATTGTTTCTACCCAGAGCCAATACTTCTCAGCCCTAGATTTTGTTACTTTTCCCCAGGCGACTACTTGTCGACCAGGCATTGGACGATTTCGCCTCACCATATGTGAGACATACCGGAGACCTGATCGATCAGGTATACCACCGTATATGCAGATTCAAAGTTTACACGAGCCGTCCCTTCTTGTTGCTTCCAGGTGGTCCTGAAGCTGAATGAGTGGGAGGAGGCTCATGGACTAGGGGTTAGTTGATGTACGTCTCAGTCCAGTCATGTCATGATCCGACCAGCCTGACAGTCATTATTACAAAGGTTACGAGAATTTGACATGTTTCGATCAAATATCTGGTGGATGGGAATAGAGAAGCCAACTTGATATTACAAAAGAGAAATATGCTAATACTACACACTACCTTGGCTGAGCCTCGCATTCCCACTTCATTTGGAGGTCACCGGTGCCGCCCCAGCTGGAGAAGCTCCCCGCAAAGTGCACGCCGATCACGGAATGTCTTATCATATACCTATTAACATTATGAAATCGCCACGTTTATGTTCTTGGAATCGGCCCGTTGGTAGTTGTGATAGTTGCTTCTTAAAAGCCACCGACGGCCACCCACAGACGGCTGTTGTTATATGTGATAGCATAGTAGGACACACCAGGACTAACGTTGAGAAGGCCTCACCACTTAAGTGACACCTTTGGACGCGCTCTTGTTATCACGCTTCCCACTACACTTTTCCATTCTATTAAAACTAACTTGAATATGTCACCTGACTAGAAAAATTGAGATGCTGGTGAATCAACCGCACCCTTTGATCGTTCGTGGTGCGGTATTCAGTAGTTTGAGTGCGTATTGTCCACTTCCGACCCGTGCTGTTGCGGTGAATCTGAAACAAGCTGCGTTGCCTGGCTTGCTGACCGCTGCCTTGATGGAATTGTCGATCGAGCGTGTGACGAGGCACAATGCATTAGGTTGGCCTCGACACCGGGTGGTGCTTGATTGCGTATGTTGCCCATTAACTACCAGGGTAACACCCTTGAAGATGCATAGCACAGGGAAGAAGGTTTGTAGACATTCGGCCACACCCTGAACGGCCGTGTAGATCCCCTCTACTTCTTCATGCTCTCGTTGAGGATGGCAGGCATTCGGCAAGCTGAACAGGATGCGTAAGGTATTCTTGGGGTAGGAAGTCTTATCCCCTTTCTCCGCATGCAAAACGTTCTGATATCCCAGATTAGTGGGGCGCACCGTCTCCAAGACCTCTAGCTGCACTCTGACTTGGGGTTATTCTGTTCCTATTATGTGCTACCTCCGTCAGCGGGCGGACCCAGCTAGTCTCCCAAGCAATCGAAGCCAACCTTGTAGGTGTTGGTAGTTTCCATTTGATACTATGCGGGGGAGTGTTTTTGCAAGTCGTGATAGAAAGTTAGCTGGCCCACTATCATATAAATGTTACCTACTACATTTCCCTGCAACACAGGCAATACGTGTAAGACAGGTTGCCAGCCACAACTGTAAGAGAAGAGGCATTGAATGCCCGCCCGCCTACCACACCGGTCCATAACGAGCGCGTCCATGTTCGTGATACTTCAAAGGTCCCGCTGATATATACCTTATCCAAGCATTTACTTTCGCATTTCAGGCTGACCTGAGGCAACACTGCTTTTAGGTTCACGACCATTCACTCTGGCTCAGCTGTTGTTCACCCCTGCTCGCCTTCAAGACCCACACTTTCAGGAACTGCCCAAACTTCGCGGGGATTTCCTTGCTGCACTCTGCAACTTCCAACCTCCGATGTTCAAAGCGCGAAAATTTTCACCAAACAGAAAACGAAACTCCGTGCAAGGGCTAGAATTTGTGTAAGGACGACGGCGTCTGGGTTGCTGGCAGGGACAGACTTTTCTAACTCCAAGATGGGGCATCACAATGTCCGCTACGATGGCGATGCCTACTCCTTGAGTGGAGTTTGGAGCCCGTCAACGAGCAGAGCAAAGTGAGCAGCTCCTGAAACCTGCACATGCCCGAATCAACAGCTAACTGCTACACAGTTTCTGTGAGGAAGACTATGCTCTAACCCTATATATTGCTGAGTTCATTAACTCGTTGACGAACTTCGCGTACGGTATGTCTGCAACATGCCTGTCACATGTGGCTGCCGAGGTAGAGCCCCCCCTGGAAAGCGCTAACCCTAGTCCTGACCAGTGTACTTGGCTCTTCGATATATGTATGGGCCTGGAAACCATGGACTATTCGCACCAAAGTTGGACTTCATGGCCATCTCCCTCCTGGGCCTTGGCGTCGGATCCTTCTTGTTCCACGCTTCGCTCCGCCAGACTCTTGAATTTGTCGATGAACTCTCGATGTTTGGGCTGATCTGGTCGATGCTGCAAGCCACTCTCACGGTAAAACAATCACCCCAAAAGCAGCGATTCATCTCGGCTGCCTTGGCCATTGTCTTCACATCGTTTTCCGCATTCTATATCCACTCGGCAAAGATCATCTACCACGTGATTGCATTTCTCACAGCGGTATTTGTCCTTATCCTTCGCAGCCAGTATCTATTTCATATGATTCAGCCGGGGTTTCCAAAGGCCAAGACCCGCGATTGGAGTATACGGGCTTGGAAGTCTCTCGCCACGTGCTTGGCCGGATACGCACTCTGGAACATCGACCTTGAGTTTTGCGCTGAGCTCAGGAATATCAGACAGCTAGTTGGGTTGCCTTTGGCGTGGCTCTTTGAGCTTCATGGTTGGTGGCATGTCTTGACAGCTATCGGTGCTAGCCAGTTTATGGATATAGCAAGGGAAGTACGAGAGGAATCTAGTCGAGGGAGGAAGCAATGACCTGTTCAGTAGTGAATGGTCATGGGTGTAGGATACCCACGAGGAATATAGTCAAGAGAGGAGATGATGTCGACTGCAATCTGAGATATATAATATCGGTAGCTCCTCCAGGTAAAGGTCTCCATAAGATCTGCCTCCCTAAAGCCCAATGAGGATTTGGGGCGCCTGAATACATCCGTGATGGGCAAGTTAAATGCCATTGGAACGACCGTGGGACGAGGTTAGAGATTACAACAGTGTGACTTGCATGACGATTGAGTGAAGCACGGATACTTCGTTTGTTCGGGTCGGCAGAATTGTCTCCTGAGGCAGCCAAGTACTCGCTAGTTAGTTCAAGAGCATCTCCAAATTTATCCGTGACATGGAGGGATAGATAGGACACCAGATAGCGCATGAATTTGGACTAGGACATGTCTCTCATCAGGGGGCGACGGAGGCAGAAACAACTACATGCTGGGCCATGCATACGATGCCGACCAGACGAGGAACAAGCCAGCCCAAAGAAATATGACTCAGGAGCGTAAACTTGCTTGCCAGTGTAGCAGGTGTATTGGCGTTGCTGTCAAACTGGAAAGCTTGAAGGAAAATGACTGTATAAAGTCTGCGGGCTGTGCTGTCTCGTTGGGTTGCACCACATATTAACAAAGGCAAACCAGGCCCATGTCGTTTCGTATTTTTTTTTTCTTTTTTTTTTCTATGACTATTAATGCTCTATTGCAGTCGTGGTATGCTAAATGCAAAGTAAAAGAAGAGAAAGAAGAGTAGAACTTGCTACATCCAAAATAAACGCCATTCCTCCTCATGCAATCCGAGTCACTAATAACTCTAGCTTGATTGGCTGTCTCCTTCCCAGAACCAGTACCTAGTTATCATATTAGGGTCAGTCGGTATGAGTTAGAGTAAATAAACTTACGCTGATGCGTACTGGACCTGAAACTCCGCAGGCATGCCCTCACAGCTCCCAGGAGCGCTACCACCAGCCGTGGTCACTCGGTAGACCTCCTGGATGTCACCGGTAGCACCATCACGCGTGGTAAGCTTCAGCCAGGGCACGGCGGCCTCGCCAAGCTGACCGACGGCAGCGTTTGATGGAGCTGGGATTGAGTTGTTCTTGGCACATGGCGCCTCGCCAACGTCCAGAGTCTGTGTTCGGAGATCAAAGAAGGGAGTCGTGGCGTTGGTGAAGTAGTGGTGACCTGAGATGGGGAGCATGCTGGGCCCGAGCTGGTTTGTGCCTGTCAGGTTGAAGTGAACAGCCATGCCGGGGATTTGCTCCAGGAGGTCCTCGTACAAGGCAGCTACACAGCTGGCGTTGAAGAGGGTAGCTACAGCACCGGCGGCAGCAGGGGGGTTGGATGGGTTGGAGGTATCGCAGGTGTAGTTTTGAGTGCCTCGGCCAACCGCAACGTGCTTCACCTTCAATCCCTCAGATGGTGGGGGAAGACCGTCAGGGACTAGCTCTCGTGTTAGTGGGTGGTCACTGAGCGGTTGTGGTGAACTGACTTGTGGGCATTTGAGCTTTTGATAGATCGCACACAGGAGGAGTGCCTGCAATCCTCGCAGCTTGCACTTTGCCGGCTATCAAATTGAAGTATCCTGACAACTGGCCTAGGGTGTCGACTGCTGATCGAGCATCCTTGGTGCTGTACTTGGGGTAGCTGGGCGCCGCGGAGGCCACTACAGCGAGGGTAGAAACGAATATCGTTGACAATTGCATCGTGGGCGATAAATGTGCGTAGTGTAAGAGAAGTAGGAGGTAGTCGAAGGAGTGGGTGAGTCGGCGATATGATGTTTCTCGTAATGTTATGAATCGTCACTTCTAAAAGAAATCGAAACCCAAAGATGAACCCAAGCAAGAAGAGAATATCCGAGCAAGGAAATAAGGAAATAATGAAATGGAAATAAGAGAAAAGAGGAAAAAGGAAAAAAAAGACGACGAAGTCTTTCTATACTGCAGACAAAGATGAGAGATCCGGATCCTGTGTATCCCCAACGCGAGGCACTCGCCTCTATTATACAGCACCGCATCGGAAGGACGACAGCAGGCGCCATCCGTTCGGCGGCAACAAGAAACGCTCCAAGCCACCATTGGCTGTTTGGCTCTGGGGGATGGGTCAGAGATAGATCCTTGGCCCAGAGCAAGCAGCCGCCCAGAAAGCTTGTCCTGGTGGTGAGGATTGAGATGGAGTTGCGAGGGCCAATGAGTTTGGGAGGGTAGCGGGGGTGGGCGGCTATTGGCTGGGGGGCGTTGCGTGTAAGCGCCTGGCATGGAGTGTGGGTGGTGCAACGATGCTTGAGGATCTGCGCGGGGATGAGAGATATGGAAGAGGCAACAGCTGTTTAATTCGGTTAACGGCATTCTGTAGAGCTCTTTCAGAAGGTGAGAAGGACGTGCTGTTCTGGATGCTTGTTTGGTGGTTGAAAACACCATCGCTGAAGATGCGATATCCAGCTTAATTAGTACCCAGTACCATCCGATGTGATATCACACTGGCTGAGGAACCAACCACTCCCAGCTCTTCACAGTAGCACAACCGGTCCAAAGTCCAATCTCCAGGAATACAGGGAAATAATCAAACCCTCGACCCATGAATACCTCTCGTACGTTCATTTCAGGGTCCCAACCCCCGCCGGCGATTATGTCGTGCATGCATACCCGCCAGCCAAGCTCCATCTCCGGAGCCAAAAAAAGCACAAACTCCACGCGGCAACAAAGCCCCGGCCAGAAGAGGTCGATCTGGTCGACAAGGTGGTCAAGCTTCGGTTCTACACCATCCGCTATCCAGCCGCCCACCACCGCTTGTATCCGCGCTGTCGCAACCCACTCTCGGCGCGCCTATTGGCCCAGGAGCCGGGCCTCGAGATGTGGCCGCTGGACGTCAGGAATAGAAACATTAATATGGTTCGAGGACGGCAGGGGAGAAGCCGCGCGGCCAATGGGGTTCTGCGGTAGTCTATCAATGTGCCGTGCGATTCGGTCGTCCAGATGAGCATGTTTCTGATACAAGGGCGAGCTTGGTGTTTGCAAGTGAGAAATAGACTTTCCGCATACCAAATACTACCTAGCACCATGACACTGCCTAATAATACACTGCATGCCCAGCCTTGAGCACTACCCTCATTATTTCCCATCGAACCCATCCGGAGTCCAATCTCCCTTATCCTTTGCTCCCCCGCTCAATGAACCCGCTCCCCCAGCTGCTCCAGCCGCCGCCGCCGCCGACGAGCCTAGATTGGAAGCATGCTTCTCGAAGTCTGCCGTGCCAAGCCAATACAGCGAGAAGAAGACCAAGACGTGAAGCGCCAGGCAATACGCCGCAAACAGGTTCCTGCTTGTGCGAGACGCCAGCACCATCCGTGTTACCGAGTAGACGACCCTCTCGGGGAAGCTCATTCGTCGGTAGGCTCTTGCTGACTCCCTGCCTCTGAATGCCGCGAACGGTGAAATGTTGGATTCGTAGGCTGCCTTGTACCGATCCAGCGCAATGCCTGGGTTGCCTGTCCCGCCGATGGATACCGTCGATGGATTAGGGCTCGAGGCATATGCTGAAGACGAGGTTGCCGTCGCCCCTGCTCTATTGTATGTCGAGACATACCGCGTCTTCTCGTACAGGTTCAGGTTATCCTTCTGTAGCGCGGCCACCTCCTGTCTCAGCTGCTGGACCGTACGGTGTGTCTCTGAGAGCTCGTTCTCCAACTCTGAATTCTTCTTCTTGAAGCGGTCTCGCTGTGCTGTAACCATGGGCAAGATGCCCGAGCCACCACCAACTCCCGCTTCTCTTTCACCGGCCATTCGCGGGTCTATACCACTGATGATAGATGATGTTGGAGAGATACGGCCACTCTTGCGACCAAGTGTTCGAGTGACATAGGTGCCTGCAACGGAAGCCCCCGAGGGGAAAGCATTAGCACCCTCAGCCTGTAGGTTCTCCAGGTCACTTTCAAGCTTCTCGTTGAGGTTCTGGGACCGCTCTAGCTCCGCGTTGGTTCTCGACAGCTCTTCTTGGATATCTTCGAGTCGGGTCTGGAGGTCTTGATGGGATACCCGGAGGATAGTAAGCTCGTCGCCTAGCTTCTTGTTGCGCGCTAGGAGAAGCTTCTCTAGTTTGTTGCCCTCAGCATCAACAGTCTCAACATGCTCCCGGACCTCATCATCGTCGCCAGTTGAAAACTCAATGCTCTTGAGGACCTCCAATTCTTGCTTAACCTCTTCGTAGTCGCTCCATTTCTGTACCTTGGCCTTGAGTGAGTCCCTCTCGTCCTTGAGTGATGACACCTCTCTCTCAATCGAACGTAGTCGAGCATCGAAGTCTCGCTTCAGTGCCTCCTTCTCGACTCTTGCGGCATCCAACTTGCGTATCATAGATGAGTTCTCCGATCGCATACGCATGTACCCTGGGTCATCTTCCAATGATACTTCAGGCTGGGTTGGCACGGAAGACTTGGCTTGGGCGAGTTCCAGCCTCATTTGCTCATTTCGAGCCTGAACCTCCGCCAGTCGTGAGCTCGTTCGGTCGAGGTCTGAGTGCAGCATCTCGAGCTCCGCACTAGAAACATGGTTTCGCTGAGCGTCGTCTTCTCCGCTCTTCCCTAACCGTTGGTTCACCTCGTAACTCGCCCTCATTTCATTCAGTAATCTGTCCTGGTTTTCCACCTTTTCTTCTAAGCTCTTTTCCTTGGCCTCCCAGTTATCCTTCTTCTCTTCCAACACCGCGGTCCACGACGACTCAACCTCCTTGACTCGAGACTCCAGGTTATCTTCGAGTTCCTTCCGAGCTGTCCGCTCAGTCTGGAGTCTCGCCTCGGTCTCCTCAAGCTGCGAAGTGAGCTGAGAGACATTCTCTTGTAGGTGTTGATTCTCTTCGGTGAGTTTGGGCAAGGTGTCTTCAGACACAAGCATGGAATCGACGGATGCCTCCAGTAGTGGGTACGGGTCAGGCGCATCGGAGAAGGAGGTGTAGGCTTGTAGGAATGCCGAATTGACCGACTTTGAATGATTCGTGAGGAGGTCGATAAATGTTTGGTAAGCTAGAGAAGTGGTCAGCCATGTTCAGTCCTTGTAAATTCGTGGTTATGAAATCTGGCATTACCTTTCAGCAGCCCCTTGATCTCCGTCAATTTGGTGGCATCGTCTGATTTGCGGAACTCTTTGGTCTTCTGCGCGAGTTCCTTGCGCTGAACAGTCGAATCCCGCTGGTAGGCTACGATTTCGGACGCGGTGTTGTCGAGGTTGGACACCAGGGTAGTGAGATCGATGTCTATGGTGTTCAGTCAGCTACCGATGCCTCGGCGCTAATGTGTCGCGATAGCATACTTCTCCATGCTGAAATAGCGTGTTGGAACTTGTTTCCGTTCTCAGATCCAGGGCCGCTGTCAGCCGGATCAGCCGTAGCAGCCAACACAGCTTCCACGGCGTCGGTCATGGTGTTGGCTCGGCTTTCGATTCTTCTTTGGATGATTTGTAGGTTCTTCGGCTACGTAGCTTCGAAGTTGCTGATTCTAGTTAGAGGAAAGCTGTACGAAGACGCACGCTCTCCCTGCTAGCACTACATGCACCCCGCAGGGTCAATCTAAAAGTTCCCAGCCGTCATTGTTACTCTTGTTGCGCATTGGTGAGGCACGATGGAATATAAACCTTTTCGGCTTCAGCTATCTCCAGGGGCAGGTAGTGATTCGTACGAGGTGAGTAAAGTGAGTTCGCACGGGTAGAGCCTGATGAACACAAGTTTCGTCTCTTCGATCAGTGTTAAGATAGTGGTGGTTGATTAAGAGCATTTGTAAAGCGGTTGGCAGCGGCTTCTTTAAATCCAACAACAGCTCCTCAAAGTGCATGAACTGGGTTTTCAGTACTACGAAGAGGATTGTGAAGCTCTTAACGTAGGTCGAGGCATCGATTGGAAGCTTTTGGCCGAGTCTATTTCCCTTAAGTTCGTCAATGAATCTTGTCGAAGGCTGGCTGCGACGTCTCCATTCTTCTATATCAATAAGGTTGCGATAATCGTCACTTCGTAGACAGCCTTGAAGTTATTGGTATTAGAAGGCCAACTCAGGCACGAAGTGAGTTGCACAATCTAGAACGAAGATGATGATAGTTAGACCCCCCCTGGCGTATACAGTAGTGGTTTTCAGCCTTCCTGAGCATGCGCCACGCAGTCCTGCTACAGGCCAGTCTCTGCCCCACCTCAGCCTCGCCTGTTACGTAGCCCAGCTGAACCGTATCCGTGCCTACCTGCGCATATCAACTGACGCCAACTCTAAGCTGCCGCTATTAGAACTTCAGGTCCTTTCTGAATTTCAGCCTCAACGCCCTCGGAGTGGGAGAGTCGCTCAGATGATGTTGTCAACTGATCCGCCGCTATGACATCCAATGGCCCAGGCGACGTGCCTTCATCTACCGGCCTAGCGCCTATGAACCGGGACGATGGGCCTTTCGTATTACGGTCCTTGCTGGATGAAGTGCCACTCTCCGCCGATGGCTCCCAAGACGACATAAAGATAAATTGCGTCGACTACCTTGGTAGCAACTTCTTCGTCCCCTCTTTCATGGTTCTCAAACTTGCTAACCAGCTTTCGCGACAGATCACAACTTATACGTCGGTACCTCAGCCTCCGAATTGCTTCACTTCGTCCAGATTCCCCCTGATCCAACCGACAACTCCAGCCAGCCCAGTTACATACTAGCATCTAGACTATGTCCTGCCTACTCAGAGCCCTCTGGGAGCCTCGCAAGTTCACGACCGGGCGTGCAACAAATACTGTTACTGCCTCGCGCTGGGAAAGCATGTATTCTATGCAACTGGACTGTCACATTCTACTCCCTCCCCGAACTGAGCCCAGTCTTTGGAACGACTCAAGTCAAGAACTGCAACTGGATTGGGGGCGTCGATTTAAACGAGTCGGCTTCTGACGATGGAGGGACATCGGGAGTGACGATACTGCTATCCCTTAATCGAAGAATACAAGTAGTCCGAATTGGAGATGATGCCCGGTCATTTAAGGTACGACAGCAATGCCCTTTCAAAGGTAAGCCTTCTAACATGAAGTAGAAAATAGACTTCTCTGGAAGTACATTGTCGGTACGGCGTGACTCCATCGCATGTGTCGCCGATTCCAAGTCGTACGCGCTCCTGGATGTGGACAGGCAACTCAAGATTCCTTTGATGAGCATATCATCTCTGGATGAGTCGCCTCCTCCAGGAGAAATAGGACAAGCACAAAGCATTGCAACGGATACTGCGAGCGGCATCTTGCGAAGTTCATCGTCAGCGCACAATCGGCCAACAACAGGCGCGCCAGGTCACGGCAGAAGCACAAGTCTGGGAGGTTCAATTCTAAACAACATACGTCGACATGAGCAGCGAGGGAACGAAGGTGATGAGTCTGTTTTCCAGGAGCCCACACCATCAACAAGTCCTGCACCAGCTAGCGAAGGTCCCTCACACCCTCCTCCGTCTCTAGACAAGCCGTTACCAGCAGCACCATCTAGAAATGGAACACCAAGCCAAGCCACCGATCCCAAACCAAAACCTGGCGCCGTTTTCCTAAAGCCCCATATCGCCTCGCCGACCTCAGAGGAGTTTCTTCTTGTTACCGGAACAAGCCCATTGGAGCCAGGCATAGGCATGTTTGTAAACCTTGATGGCGATCCGACTCGGCCAACAATTGAATTCGAAAGATACCCAAAAGAGATAGCTGTTGATGGTGGTTCGGCCGATCTGGCTGCGTCACGATCAGGTCTCCAAGAAGAGGAGGTGGGCTATGTTTTAGCCTCGCTGGCCAAGGAATTTGAAGACGGGCTTCGCCATGGCCTTGAAATTCAACGTTTTGAGGCGGGTGATGAAGCTCACCCTCGGAAGTATTGGCTAGAAGCTCCGAATGCCCCAGCGTCAGGAGTGTACGGTATTCGCTCTCTAGCAGGCAGCGAAGAAACGCAGTTTGAGGAGATTGTGAAACAACTATGCCAAAGGAAATTCACCCCTTTCTCGGCTAATCCAGAGGTCCCGGCCGCCTTACTCAAATCGTCAGATTCGCGGACAGCGTTGTCGATAGAGCGCCTATCTAAGGAGAAGGAACTCTTTGAGCCAAACCTCGATTCTCAAGACGAAGAATCATTACCCGATGGGTGGGAGGCAAGCAGGATTTCAGAGGGAGAGGAGCTACCTCGGCGACTTGCGAAAGCCGAAGCGAGACTGGCCGTTTGGTGTGGTAGCCGTATATGGTGGGCTATTCGTAATCCTTTACTGATACAACTAGACGCGGCTTTGGAGGCCGCGTGCACAAAGATGGATGTGGATCCACGCCATATCGATCGGAGAGCTATCTTTACGACTTTGAACTCTTTCCGTGGGCGGGACGCAAGAACAGAATTGGAGTTTATGACTTATGGATATATACGACAAAAGGCGGGAGTTTTACTCCTCATGAACCTACTACGATCTTTCGAGGACAACCAGTTCTCGGAACCAGAGATTAAAGCACTGGAGGAGGTCCTGGTAGACAGTGTCCTCGACCCGAGAGTGGTCCTATCTCTTATTCCCGGTGTTCGAAACGAAATAATCGAGGGGCGTCGCGGTATCTGGATCTTCGGCGGTGTGAGGCGAGCCGCAGAGCCATATCTACGAAGTGAGGCCTTTGAGAAGACTGCAAAACACCCAGTCTCTACCCTCAATCCAGCAACAATGCATTTCCTAAGGCGCTTCCTAACCTCGTGGCGAAAGAAGAAGGGGTTTGGAAGCATAGCTGACGAACATGAGGTCTTCCGAACAGTCGACGCCGCTTTGTTGCTTGTGTTGCTTGAGATTGATCAACACTCTCCTAAAGGCTTGGGCAAAGGTGGTCCCATCAGATCCGAGTTGAATGAGTTGGTCGATAAGGGGGTGGACTGTTTCGATCGCGCTGTCGATCTACTTGAGTCTTACCACCGTCTCTTCATCTTGAGCCGGTTATATCAAAGCCGGAAGCTGTCTGGTGACGTGCTAGCAACTTGGAAACGCATCATTGAAGGCGAGCGTGATGATGGACAAGAGCTTCGCGACGGCGAACAGCGCGTGCGGGAGTATCTGGCCAAAATCAGCAGCCAAACCTTAGTCCAAGAGTATGGAGTGTGGTTGGCGAATCGCAACCCGAAGCTTGGCGTGCAGGTCTTTGCAGAAGATAAAGGCCGTGCCCCAAAGTTTGAGCCTGCCCAGGTTGTGGAGATTCTCAAGGAGGAAGCCCCTGCGGCGGTCAAGTATTATCTTGAGCACCTAGTCTTTGGCAAGGGGCAGAACACATACGTCAACGACCTCATCGCCTACTACCTTGACGTGGTAGTGACAGATCTGCAGTCATCGGAAACAAGTCGAGAAACCGTCATAGCGACATACGACGCATACAGAGCCCTTCAAGCCCCGAAACCGGCGTATCGTCATTTCCTTACGGATAATGCTCCTGAGGATGATGACGTCTGGCATAGTCGTCTTCGTCTCCTGCAACTACTCGGCGGTAACCATGACTACGACGCTACGGCCATCCGGGAACGCATCTCCTCCCTTCCCGATGGTCTCCTCGTCCCCGAAACCATCATTCTCGCCGGTCGTGAGCGAAAACATGAAGAGGCTCTTCGTCTACTCATACACAACCTAGGCGACTATGATACCGCGGTCTCATATTGTCTTCGCGCCGGTCCCAGCAGCAGTACTAGCAGTTCATCCGCCGAACCAGTCGACCCTGAGCAGCAAAGACACCTCTTCCACGTCGTCCTCCGCGAACTCCTGGCTCTCGACGATGTGAGTGATCGCATCGAGCAAACGGGTGCATTGCTCGAACGCTTCGGGGGGTGGTTTGAGATCGACGATGTGCTTGGGTCCATCCCGGATGACTGGTCCGTCGATATCGTCGCTGGCTTCTTGGTCGGGGCGTTAAAGAGGCTGGTAAGGGAGAGACATGAGAGCGTGCTCACGCGGGCGCTGAGCGGAGCGGAGAATCTGCGTGTGAATTACGATCTTGTGGTGAAGATTGAGAAGGAGGGACCAAGTACTGAGGCGCCAAACTGATATGGAGAGAGGAGACCCTTTGATAGAGAGATTTAGCGTTTGCCCGGCAACTATATATCATGCATTTACAACTATATGTAATGATATTTGATATATACTTTACCATCGTAGTCTCACGCAATCGCCATCGTATAACCAAGTACATCTCGGTCACTCGCTGCGCTGCATCCTCTGCCAAGACTGTAACCGTATGCTACATATCCAACCGTATCAGCTCTATTCCACCGTCTTACGGTTATCTTGTCCCGTCTAGATGCCCATCGACGCCACGACTGAGGGACGGCCCAATCATACGTGAGCTGAGTGAGGAGCTGAAAACCCGGCGTGCCATCGTATTCTTCGTAAGAGAGCGGAATTGATGCGCGATGGATGAAGGGTGATGGGCCGGAGTAGGTTATAGGGGAGGGGGAGCGAGGGTATATAAAGGTCTGGTGCTCCTCCTGCTGTGGGCACGGTCTGTGGCGACGGCCGCTTCTAGGGCGTCTGCTTCCACTTCAACGATGCCACAACAAGCCACCGCTTTCGAACCGTAACATCTTCATCCCGATCCGTCACCCACGGCCGCTCCTCTCCATTACAGTCCCTCTCCCAGATATGCTCAAGCTCCAACCCGACAAGCCCTAAGGCCATCGCATCGTAGAACCCGCGCATCTTCCCCCGGCCGGTGTGGAACCCCGCGACGACCCAGCACCGCGCCTCCGAGGTCTGCTTGAGGAAGAATGCGATGGATTGGTGGAGGTTACCGTGCTGCCAGGGCATCCAGAGGCAGTCGGCGACGATGATGCGGTCGAAGGCATGTTTGTGAGCGGTGCTGAAGGAGTCGGTGAGCTCACCCCAGGAATGACCCTCTACGAGGGTTGAGGTGGTGGTTACGGAGCCGGCAGGGGAAAGGTCGGACTGGATGTTGCGAGCAACGTTGGTTCTGAGGGTTTTGAGGACTGGCTCCGCTGGGTAGTCGGTTACGACGACACGGTTCGCGCCTAGAAGTCCAGCCATGATACTCGGCAACGCAGTCCCTGCCCCTAACTCAAGCGTATCCAGCCCATTGACATTGAAACTCAGTCCTTCCCCATCTCGTGGTTTCTCCAGTTCAATGCCCAGGGTATCTGCCTCGATGAACTCGGCCAGTAGTAACGAAGCGTTCCAGAGGTAATGGCTAAACAGTTTCCGGTCATCCTCGGCTGTAGGATCCGCGAGGTCAATGGCGAGGGGTTTGGGAAGGTGAGGAGATGCATAGATTAGGCCGTGCTCTGCATCGCCGTGCTGGTTGGTGACGTCGTCCGGAAAGATGACGCCCAGGGCAGTGGAGAGATAGTCTTCTGGACCAGAGGCGTCCTCGCCCTTGAGGGAGATGCGCCATGTAAGGGACATGGTGCCGACTAGGAAGATCTAAGTCGTTCCTATAGTCCCCGGAGTTCGTTGTGGTCAGGTACGGTCAGGCGATATAATCGCCTGAGCTGACATCGAGGCTGTGTAAGAAGTCTCCGACTTACACGCCCGCACGTCTCGGCTCCCAACGTCCCGATACCGTGGAATCGGGTCGCTGCGCCTCGCGGGAGTATCCGTCGAGATATGTACAACAGCCAGCAGGAAGCCGATTGGGAAGACGGAACGGCGAAGCGCAGCAAGATCCTGGAGCCGAGGCGTGAGATTCGGCCGTTAGAGAGTGAAGTTAGTAGACTACCTTCCTTATAGGAGTGTCGTTCAAGGCTGGAGTGAAATGGGATGCTGCATAATAATAAGTCGATCTCATGGTGGGGGAGGGCCATAGAGTGAGAATTTGCCAGCTCCGACCGCTTTTCAGGCTAATGAGGTGGCAGACCAAAGATCAGGCGAGTGAGTGGATTGATGGACAGTCGCCGAGTCAGTGTCAATGTGAGAAGTGCTGATGATTATTGACGTTTATAATAATTGTTTTTGGTACCAATGTCATCAGGCTATGGGACGGAGCGCCCGCTCCAGATTCATAACCCCTCCAACCAAAGCCAGTCCGACGACAGCCTGATTCAGATGCAGTATACACGTAGTTGCCCAGTTCAATGCAGAAGTAAAGGGACCAAATGATGCAGTTTTCAGTAAAATACTGAAGTAGTTTCAGACAAAAGACGGAATGAGAAGTGAAAGCAGAAGTGCAGATGAGACCCACTGAAAATAATTCTTGAACTCGTCCATTATATATATGTAGATATATTTGTTTGTTTGTTGGTCTGTCGTGAAGCCGTGAAGTGATGGTCAACACACCACAAGAAGTGGAAAATAAAATAAAACAGGGGTATCGATACGTCAATTCCCAGCCGCAAAGCCAACCAGAGGCGTTCTTCTCGGCATTTCCCAACCGGTGTCATAAAAATCCCGTTCCCAAACCCCAAAATGATATCCCATGATCCCTTATCTAGTACAGGTTCTCTTACGCCGTCTGCCGTGCCATGCTTTTTAAAAATATATTGTGGTTGAGGGTGAAGATGGAAAGGAGGTCCTGATGTGGACCGAGTTGTGTTGATGTGCGGAGCGTGATGTGTATGATATTCGTGAGGTAGGTAGTCATTAAATGGCAGCGGCATTAGTCGGTCTTCAGCATTTCTTCCATCTCCTTCAATTGCTCCTCCGTGGGGTCGTCGGAGATCCAGGGACCCTTCTCGTCATCAGAGGCGCCGAGGAAGCCTTCGGCTCTCTTCAAGGTTTGGACATCGAGGTCCGTTACATATGCCTTGCCATCAGAGAGCTTGATGCGAACCTCATGATCAGTCGAGAGCATCATTTCATCCTTGGCCAGTCGCCGGGGGCCATCGAACACAGCCATGACGCGCTTCTTCATCGTCATCTGGCCCTTGTCAAAGCCCCACGACGACGGATAATCTCGTCGGTTCTTGCGACCACGGCTCTTGGTGGTCAGGGGTACGCCACCGCGTGAATGTGTGACACCGCGCGACTTCTGGACCCCATTGGCAGGGTTGCCCTTCTTCTTCGTATTGGGAGACATGCTCGTCTTCGATGAGTCGTCAACATCATCCTCATCAGTCTCCATCTCCTCATCCTCCTCCTCGGTGGTAGTCGTCTCCGTCACAGTAGGGAGGTTGTTCTTCTCAAGGGTCTGGTGAACATCCTTGTCATTCTCAACCTCGGCCAAGCGCCTTGCGTTGATAGCCTCGGCGGGGTCCTCCTGTTGCACAATGCGTAACACACAGTCATCCAAATGCTCATAGAAGTCCTGAGCATTAGAGAAAGTCTGCGAGCAAGTGCTACACTTGCCGGTGGCATCAGGAGCATAGCCAGAGAGCTTCTTCCCTGAGCCTCCGGCGGCAGTCTTCTTGCGGCTGTTGGGGGGAGTCTGTTCCACGCCATGAACAGCCGTCAAATGCCTCTTGAACACATCCGCGCGGTTAAACGACTTTTCCGCGGCAGATCCGGATCCCGGGCAGAAGCCGCACACCATTGTGCCCTTGTAGTGGGTCAAGGTGTGACGGTTCTTGTCGTACTTACGAGCGAACCCCTTAACGTGGTACTCGCAAGTCTGGATCGGACATTTCTCAGGGCGTTCGGTCTGGTGTGTGAGCATATGAGCTTTGAGGTCCTTGAAAACCTTGCCGCAGTCAGGGTAGGTGCATCGCTGCTTTTCCTTGGTCTCGTCACCACTGTGATACTCGCCCGGGGTGGGCGGGACGAAGTGTCCCATACTAGGCCGCCGCGCGTGGGCGTCCATGGGCGCGCCATAGGGGCTGCTGTTGGAGAATGCCGGCTGGAAGCCACCGTTGTGGAGGAATGGTGAGGAGCTGTTAGTTCGCATCATGTTCGGCTGCGGAGAAGACGAGGAGACGGAGGGTGAGGTGGGATAAGGATGATTTGCAGCTTGGTGAAACTGCGCGTCATAGGCCGGAATGCCCATGGGCGGTCGGTTAACTTCTGGGTGAATTAAAGACGGGTCTGTCGGTGCAGGCGCAGAGTCAGCAATCATTGTCGATAATGCGGCGCCAGGCGAATTGTGAGAACGCGACAAACACCCGCTATTTTGGGGGAAGAAAGAGCCGGCGTGATTGCTTGGCGTGGGAGTGATGCAGTGCTGCGCCAGCTGGGGTGACCAACGAAATGTCTCAGTTGATGGAGTAGCCGACAGACTAAGCTGTCGCTTAGACGGGCGCGACGGGGTAAAAGAAGTGGAGGTGGCAGCGGAGGAAGAGACAGGCGGATAGCGATCGGCGGCCACTCCGTCCGACACACGCGAGGTGGGAGTAGAAGCAGAGGCAGAACAAGGTCGGGAATAGGAATTGAAGGGCTTTTGGGGGCAACGGGGGGTAGAAGCGGCTTCTGACTCACCAACAAATCCCTTGTTGTTCGCAAAGTCGAAGGCGAGCTCCTCCAAGCCAGGGCCGGAGAAGGAGGAGTAGTCAGAGCCGGGAAGGTAATCGTTACCCACGATGCCAGGCTGAACACCGAGGCCGTGAGGAACCCACTCTGACGCGGCGCCCATCTGGCCGTGGTTGGACTGGGGAGAACCGATGGCGGATGAGGCAGCAGAGGGGGCAGATGCGGTGGAGAGGCTGGAGGAGGGCAGTCTCATCTCAGTGTCGTCGGGGTACATGCCTGGCGAGCCGCCGCTGTTCAACATGTAGTTGGGAGCTTCGGCGTAGAGAGAGGGTTCGAAACCAAGGGTGGTGGGATATACTATGCTCATGTCCATGGGTCCGGAGGTGAACACAGTCTCAGCGTGGTTGGAATATCGAACGTAGTCCTCGGCGTCGTTGTTCTGGGGTGGGAACATGGCAAAGGATTGCTGCTCTGTCATGGACGCCATGATATAGTCGGCGGCAAGACAATGTTGGGAGGGAGGGAGCTGGTGTTGGTGATAGCGTTGGCGAAGCGGTTACTCAGCCACGGCGGGATGCGATCACCTGTTTCTAGAAGCACACGGCCTGTTAGGACTCAGATTCCTAGACAACGTCGGTAGGGTTTTGAGTGAAACTCACCGGCACCTACTCTCATTCCAGAGAGACAGCGAGACTTGGTATCGGTGACTCGCGGGGTCGGGGAGAGGGACCGTCGCAGGGTGTCGAGAGGCAAAAGGTGAGATCAAGAATGTCGTGGACGTCGTAAAACAAACAGACTAGCTGTTGATGAACGTCTCTTCTCTGATATATTCGACGAGGTGATTCCTCTTCGGCCAGATCACACAAGTCAGTCCAGCCAGCGCGGCGCGTTGGTAGGAGCTGGGTGTGAGTGAACGACGGGGAGGAGCGTTGAGATGTGGTGATGGTCTGTCAGAGCCCGCTCGATGTCGTCTTGTAAACAACCAAGTTGCTGATGGAGATAAATGATGCAACAGTAGTGCAGCGATTGTTTGATAGGGCTATAAGATCTTGGGGTCCAAAGGCTGGGGGTTCCAATGTAGATATAGACAAGCGGCTGCATCTGGGCCCCAGAGACGGATCGTCCTCATTCGAGATGTTAGGGCAGAGGCACCGGGCAGCGCCAGCCTCAATCGGGGACCAGGGTGCAGAGACATTTAGCTGCAAAAGTTACACACAAAAATCCGATGCCGTCCACAAGCCAGTCCAGACTCGGTATTCGTGAAGAGGTCTGGGGGTGGAAATGGCGGAGGAGGGCGTAGAGGCGTGAAGGCTTGAAGGCGTTAGGGCGTGTCACCGCCGCCTTCTTGGGCCCTCTTTTGGCTCTATCGAGACAAGGAGGGTGTGGCTCTGCTGGAGACGATCTGGTGATGGAGGGTACAGTGACCTCATCCCGTTGTAGCGGTACTTACGAAGGTTGCCTCCCAGGGTTTGCAGGGGCCTGCGCTTGGTGCCGTCAGGGGGCTGCGAGGGGTGGGCGGCAGCGGAATGAGAAGCGGCCCAAAGTATCTATACTCGCGATTAGTACTAATCGGTTGTTCAAGGGGGGAGCCCAGCTGCTAGCCCCTGTCCTGCGATTGAGTGGCATGTCCTAGTCCCCGGTCGTCGAGCGGGTGCCTTCAGGGGTCTCTGAGGGTCCCCAAATGACACCAGGCTGGTAGAGTACCTGCCCTGGCGAGAAGAGTACTTGTGGGGATACTGCTGGCAGAGTCTCCGCCAACCGACTGTCAGTTATCCACCATCGAGTTGGCCATCCGGGAGCCAGGCAGTGAAGCCCGCCAGCGAATCATGGACCACACTCTCGTTTGTTTCTCGTCAGTAGGAGTTCCTCTCCTCCATTTCTGGTCTGTCTGCCGACCCAAGCCAGGAAAGCTTGTTGCTGAAAGCCTCCATCCATCCACCCATCCATCCACCATCTCCTTCGTTTATCATCCTCCCCAAGGAGGTTGCATTCGGTGTCTAACCTGGACCAGACCCTCGGTTGGCCCAGTGGGATGTATTGGGGAGGGATGCCTTACCATCAATATCCAGTAGTTTGTTCCAGAACGGAAAAACGCACATACATGACGAGACCGCATAAGCAAGCCCAGCACAGGCAAGACAAGACAATACAGAGCGGCAAGTTCCCTCTGAGACGGACTTTACCGCCTCCAACCACCAGAACTCTCTTCCCCGACCAACGGAGTCCCATGATTGATCGGTCCCTCAATCAATGTGCCTGGTCGGTGTAGGGTATCGGCTACCGCAGTCAAGTCTCCCTGCGTTGTGTAGGGCATTGCTAATAAGTCTGTGGAGGCTCTGGTGTCTAGCTCGGGGATATTTTTATTCACCTGCTGTGCACAATGCTAGATCGTGTCTATTGTGGACGAGGAAACCAAACTTCCGCATGCCCTGGGACCAATAATAAGCGCCGGCGGCGGCGGTCTAAATCGGGCCCGAGTGCAGCGACACAGCCCGGCCGCATCCGCTCCCATGTCAATTCCTCAACCTTACCTAAGGTACATAGTCGTAAATGTTCTGTGCTTTTCGTTGGCTCGTTCTCACCCTCCGCGGACATGGCCCCTGGTGGGGACGCATCTCTGCTATGCTGAATTTGGCGACTCGTGTCTAAGCCGTAGATCGCTGATGTCAGGGACCACCCAACGACTGTTTCCACTCTGATGATGATAGACATCTTGTCAACATCTAACCTGCTGGCGCTTGTCCTGAATTGGCAGCCTCCCGTCCCCTAGCCCTCGCCCAACTCCGATCCATCCTCGAGGCGTGTCTCCGTAGCATGTAATGAAGCTCGTTTCATACTGAGGCCCTCCACAATCGGCTCCATCAAGCCATGCTTCAGAAGCCCTATCGAATAATTGTCCGGTTGTCAGCGCGCTCTCGAGGCGTCGTCTCTCCACATCGCGTCGGCTTAAGGAAGCGGACGAAATACCGCCGTATGAGTCCCATTCAACGGTTCAACGGTAATGTGGGGGGTGAGTGGAATTCCACCAGCACGAAGTGTACGGAGTACACGACAATGTTCCTGGGTTGCCGTGTGAGGGTCGGAATCGGCATTGATAAGGGTGTCCGCTCCGATCACAAACACATCCGCGTGTTAACACCGTAGGTAAATCAGCCAGTACTTCACTAAAGAAAAGTCGAATTGGATCTCTCTATCGATTGTCCGACAAGTCAAATCTTAAGCTAGAGTGGCTAGGCAAACGCAATCGTCCTACACTAGGACAGCGTATCGAATGATCATTCGTCCCCTTGTTCCTCGATATACAGAGCCCCCCTTCCCCCAAGTGCAAGAATAACCGGATGCTGACATCTTGGGTTCACATCAAGGGCAATTGCGGTGCACAATTCCTCAGTCTGTTCGCTGGTCCACATTAGCCAGCCATAGTCAGCCATTGAACCCTGAATTCCAACCCAACGCCTGGCCGGAATGTGCCGGACTCATGGTATCGTGAGGCCCGCTCTTGCATGGTTGACTTATACGGGACTCATAGCTCCCATGCTCTTAAGCTCTTAAGGTGGGTGGTAAGACAGCAAAGGCTGCCTTGGTGAGGTTGAATCTCAAGCCTTGTCGGTTGACTACTCCAACCAGATGTCTTGCAGCCGTGATGAATCCAAAAAAACTAGCTCGGGGTGGCTCGAGTCTTGCAACTGTTATTGGCATAGCGCGGCTAAGCCTTATTGACGGGCATGCCATGGAGCAGACCCTGATTGGATACAGTACGACTTAAGGGAGGGGGTGGTGACGGAGCCCCTGGCCGGTGGAAATAGTCAAAATTTATAAAAAGAAGCAAGCTGAGGCGGTGCAACCTTTGGGCGCGAGGGTCACCAGCCCAATGCCAAGAATGTGACGAGATCAAAGAGATGTGGGAGGTGGATCGTGGCTGCGAGGTAGGTAGCTGCTGATTTACCAACCAAAGCAATACCGAGACGCCATATTGCTGATATCGATGGAGCGTTTGCTACTTCTGGTGTCGATACCCGTGCTTGCGGTACCCGTGGCGCTCCTCTGCAGACGAACACCTCCACTTATTTGATTCCTGAATCGAAAATGTCGGATTGTCGCTGTTGTCTCTTCACCCAGGCATGGCCGCGCCAAGTTTTATCTACAGCAAAAATATAATGTTGTATTCCGCACTTTCATCTAGCTGTAGGCTAAAACGATTGACGACATATGTATTTTCGCTTCTCTCCGATTTTATTGCGTTGCATCTCCGACTGTGTTATTGCGCAAAGTCATGGACCTCATGCGCCAGTAGTCATGCCTCCGAGTGTTACTGTGGATAAGTGCCCTTTTCGCAATGATGATCAACGTCGATGGCTGATCAAGGCCACCTCCACGTAAAACGAGAGATGCAAGTGGCTGGCACTTCGTGTGAAAGTATATCCTTTCGTTGATCATTTCGGCAATGGCGTTCATTGTGGGAGGAGCCTCCTCATCCCAAACTTAAGCCAACCTGGGTTAGTGTCCATCATTCCCCATGATGCACGACTGTAGAGTCTCGATTATTGGAAATGCCAACAGTTATCTCACTCTGGTTATTAACTTCAAGGCGCTGAAATTATCGAGGCAAGTCCTAATTTTATTTCTCCCTAATTCTTTTAGCTTCGTACTACCTAATTTACTTCTTTTCTCACCTTTGAAGGATTCAGGTTCAAGAGAGGGACCAGGATCTTTCAAGAAAAGTAATCGATGAGCAGTATCCAATCAATTGACATCCTCAACGAGAGTGACGCCAGACAGCATGGGAGTGCCTTTTTTATTCTTGTCATCTCACACCCTAGATTTTTCAGTGATCCCATGCCATTCCATACAGCCTTGACCATGCCCAACATTTACCCACACATGGGCTTCCAGGTGCGTGAGGATGCGGGAGAAAAAAAACCCCCAAGGCAATGAAATTATTAGTTATGTGCCATTTAACACAGGGAATCCTAGTTTAATCCTAGTTTATTCAAAGACATCCACACGACAATTGGATTTCCAACATTACTGGCCGCATCCTACGGTGCTGCCCATGGAATCCAGGTCGAATTCAGGACCGGCTCGCGGCTACTCCAGTGGTGCACCAAAGCGAATGTCGTACTTTTTGCATCCATGTTTATTGCTCAGTTGTGTCTGGGGGGCTTTTTTTTTTTCTTCCCCCGTTGGTTGGGTCCCATGGAATACCTTCCCCATGTCAATTCATTCCCGTTAGACGGTTCTGTGGCTTGCTGAGGTGGGCATCAGCAGGTAAGCTGCATCGGCTAAGAGCGAGAATGCACTGCGGTGCAGCAGATGCGACGGACGACAGACGGATAATACCACCCAATAGGTTGGAGCTCCGAAACCCACGCTGACGGTCATTCCAGATAGCACACTTGCAGCGAGCATGGAGGCGTGCAGCAGCGGCGGTGCACCACCCAAGAACTTTGACGTGGCATAGGGAGATCGTTAAGGTACTCAGCCCTACCACCCCATGGATATGTTCTTGGCACCCCCCGGATGATGCTGGGTATCAACTCACTAGAAGAGCGACCACGGACTTAAACTCTAAATGGCTTCATTCCTCGAGACCGCCCTCTGACACCAAGCGCAGATTGCCTTGGGACACCAAATGAGGCCCTCAACTCCAGAGAGATTGACACCGTATGCAGGAGCAGAGCGACCTGTTAGAGACCCAGTGGGAAAGGGAGCGGGAAGCCCGTCTGACTGGCTGACCCATGTCCTGCGGCAGTCGATTAGTGTCCGCTGCACCCTGTTGATACTACCAGATAGATTCAGCATCCTGGATGCCCGTTCTGGTGGTACGCACTTGATTTGGATGAGATGCATCAACCGGCTGTAGGAGATAGGGGTCTGCGTTTCTCCCAAAGACACGGGGTCAACACCCACCATTCATTCAGTCGCCTGGCCACACCAGGAGTGTGTAAGTGTCCCGTCATGGCGTGGTTGGAGCCAAAACCTAGCACACTTCGCAGCCCTATCCACGGCGGTTGTAAGTGGAAATTGATTCCACCCGCTAATCAGCCCAGCAACTCCGTCCTACGAAACTTTGACTCTGGTTACTAACCTACCACTCTGAGTCTCATTTAACACACAATGTTCGGCCCCCGTTGGCGAATGCGACGGGCGTAGACCAGCATCTGATCAATGCGTCGGCTCTCAACCCCCCCGTCCGAAGCCGAGGACCCTGAGCATCATTATCATCATCACCACAAGGCCTCAGGCCCAGACGCACTGGGAACGCGCGCTTGGTGTCATGTTATCATTTTCTAGTCACGTTTCGTCCTTCGGCTTAGGAGATTGGGTTTGTTTCGTAGGCTCCGTCATGACCACATGGTGGCTCTCGGTTTTCTCCGGTTGAGCGGTTCTGCTAGAGTAGTTCAATCGTCATTCGACCAAAGCAACACCCGCTTGCTTCTCACATTTGGGTTCAATCCATCCATCTCCGCTCACTCAGGAAGAGACCAAAAGGCAATGCATTCAATCAATGGCACACGCACCCAGCCCCCACCATTGACTTCAAGAGAATGCAATGCAGTCATTCTCCGGAGGCCTGGAGGGCCCCTCCCCGAGGCGACTCCATTGATTCTTCGTGATACCCGATATAACTCAACGCCGGCATGACACACAGGTGCAGACAAACTACACAGCCTTCACCGTCTCTTGGTGGTGGTGACTTCGTTCATGTTGGTGTGGAATGGCGGGAAGCCGGCAGCGCTAGGTTGTGGCTGATGACGCTAATAATAAGAGTTGGTAGGTATGGCTCAGTTGGGTCTGGGCTTGTCTGTGTGTAGGGCTGAGCACGGGCTCCAGGACTCCCAAGAGGGGACGGGGACAGGAGAAGGTACCTGAGCGCTGTCGGTACATGTGGTGACCCTTGCAGTACAACGATCTTGGCACCCTCGTGAGACATTCAACATCACGCCTTGCCGCTCCAAGCTCCAAGCTCCAGCAGTCAGCTTTAACAGGTGGTGATTGCCGTGTCTCCAGGGCCCCCGACCTGTAAGTGGCCCATATCTCAATATTCCCCGCTCCGTCTCCGTCCTTGACAGCATGGCTGCCTCGTTGCCTCGACACCTCGATCGATGCCTCGTCGCCTTCCCTTGCCAGGCTTTTGATCCAATCTTTCATCATCCCCCAAGTTAGACTGCCCACGCGTCCCTTGACAGCGAGTCACATTCCTACCCCCAGCAAGGTTTTGTTTGATGTGACTTTGACACCGTTGTCGATGTTTTATCCCACCAGGAGCGGTAATCAGTGCGATGCGCCTACTCACCCCCTTAGGTGCCAGCGTTGAGCCGCCTCTCTCACTCTCTCGTCACCATAGCCGCCGCCGCCGTTGATAGTTTGCACCAGCGAGCACTCGGAAGCGAACCCGGCCCATACCATAACGTTAAAGCTACCGGCATGCTCACCTCCCTTGAACTTTGCGGTTACATGGAGAACCTACCACGGCCAGTTGGTCATCTGACTTGATCCTCGACTGAATTTAGAGTCGGCATGCATCCAATGCCTTCCAATGCAAGAAACCATGTCTGACATGGCATGGGACTACGTCTCGTGAAGCCGTCCAGAGTCAAGGTATCCTGATGCAAAGCAAATCAAGAAAAGCAAAATAAACCCAGGGCACTTCCTCACCAAGCAAACATTCAAGCAATAGCCATGGTTCGCCAACAATCCGATGGGTGACCACCCTGCCTCTGAAGCCTCGGCACGCACGCCCCCACACCCACATGCGTCCCGCGCGCAGCGCATTCCAGAGTCGACGCTTGGAGCTATCTTACTTTGAAAGACGTTAAACCCTAGCTTCCAGGCCAACGATTGGCTCTCTTTGTCCGAGCAAGTCAATAAGGTTGCCAAAGCTTGTTCGGCGTCGCCGATGCGCGAGTCCATTCATCTGCAATCAGACCGCCAGCACCGCCCATGGCCGCCACCATTCCCCAAAGTGAATGGCGTGAGTCCCCCCGCCTGCTCCTCTTCTTTGGTAGATTCGGACTTGACCAGACGGTTCCAACGATGCTCCTGGCTAGTAACTGTACCCGTCGGCATCATCGCTGCATCACAATAAGGCCATCCAGCCGTTCATAGCGCCGCACGTGAGCCCTACCACAAGATTCCAGACAACCTCACAGCAGAGTGTAAGAGGAAGCGACACTGTTTGTTACTCGACCCCACCTCCTTCGCCAGCAGATGACGGAAGTGTAATTGTCACTATCTGTGCGATTTAAGGAAAAAGCAAACATAACCAAGATTCTTCTACTCAGTATTAGTCCTCTAGGAATCAGGCCACACTTTACGGCAATACAAACCTGCAGAACACTGGAATAATATCATCAGACTATCGCACAGATCACACATGCAGAATAATCTCAATTATGCCTCAACGCCTCTCGAGAGCATCAATTGGAGTAGACTCAACTTTAAACTTTCCCATCTGAGCAGCTGAGGACCAACACCAGAGTGGAAAGACCTACCAAGCTGTCTAATCTATATACAGTATCGCGTAGGTTTATCACTTCTGCATTCGAGACTTCCCCCTTATTAAGGCGCAAATCAGAAGCTCGCAACTCTCGTCCCGCCGTATTACTCGTGTTCCGCCGTCAAAAGACAGAACGATAAAGACAGATTGGCTCCATCCGTAGTTAGTAGCTTGCAGCCGAATTACCCAGGTCGTCTTGGTTCAAAATATAGCAATTTCCCATTAAACTGGACAAAAAATTTCCAGGATCAGATTCCTACAGACTAACATAGGAGGAACCGTCCCCGCCGGATCCTGGTTTGTTTACGAGCCGCGATGCCACACTTAAACAGCAATAAGCAATCAGCTATCTGCCGTTGAGAGGCATACACTCACGTCAATCGTGGTAGTTTCTCGCTCTTGTTAGGAACGCTAAGTCTCGATGTCCCACTCATTTTTGGGAAGTGGCTTTAGCTTGGGTCATACGAATACCACCTCTTGCTAACTTCCGCGACCTCCCGAGGCCCCATGGGTGTCCTGATGGAGCCCTGCCACGTCGATGGCGGAGAATGCCTCCAGAGACCATCCATGTCGCCTCATAGGGTCTAAGGCCCCAGTGTAATGAGCTTCATCCAGAGTTTGTGGGTTTACAAAGTGTCCCCGATTCCCTTCAAGCTCCGCCAATGTTCTTGTAACTGATGAGAAGCTTTGCATCCCCACTCAAGAGACGATTTACATCACAAATCATCTCTACCCGAGATCCGAAGCAAGCTGAGGGACAAGGGTCCAGTTGCTGATCGCGCATCGAATTGGCCTTTAGAACCTTCATTTGCGGTTATCGAAATTTTACAAAATCCTTCAGGGATCGAAGCCTGCATGGATCATGAGGGGCAATTGATACTGGCATTGGATACATCGTACCTTGTCCATGCTGTTCGTCGCAGAATTAAATCCATGCCTTACGGGTCTTAACAGTACAGTATCACGAAGTCCTTGCGTTGTGTGGGGAATAGGATGTGCCAGTCAAGGGTTCGATTTCGTCGTCTAATTCTTACGGATTCCCAAAAACAGCTTCACGGATCTTCACGGCACATGTTGGTCTAGAAGGGCACAAGATCGTGTTTCAAGCTTATAAGTCAGGGGCATTCATGGGCTGAGAGCGATTAAGTTGGACGTCAGGTTCGAGATTGGAACCCTTTGGCCCGGGGTTAGAGGAAGGGATTCTACTGTACAATATCTTGAGTTGAAAAAGAAAACCGTAAACTTGAGCGCCACAGCTCAAGCGGTTCAGCGAGGGAAAACCCGTCGATTTGAGATGCGGTGCTCTAATACCGGAGTCTCCAGGATGATGGCGTCTCGGAGAATCTGTTCTGTGCTACCATTGGTCAATATTGACTAAGACTCAGTCCCAGGCGCAGAAAACCGTTGACCCCATAACAGACTTTGAAAGCACCCCTTGGCTCTCGTGGTTCTACATCGTAACCGTCCAGGATCGTGTTTGATCGCGCCATGATGATTTAACGTTTGCTCTAGTGTTGTTATGCCTCTCTAGTGCCTGGTCGAGACAATCCTCATCCAGGGCAGCCTTGCAAACCCCCGCAGAAGTCAGATCAGCCAGGACTCGCTTTCCAACAACAGGGACCCCAAATTGCAGCCACTATCGTGTCCTCCTGTATCAGGTCATTGTTTTCGGTAAACATGGAGCAGTCTAGAACTTTTGGTATCAACGTATCAAGGACGTCGTTTGCCGAACTGCCTTTGCCACCACAGGGATGGACCATAGGTTCGGCGGCTATTGCGTTAAATGCCGGCCTGCTCTACCAAGGCTCCGGTCCATGGCATGGATGGTCACATATCTATTTCATCGGCAGTTTCGCTATAGCTCTCTAATGCTACCGAAGAAGAAACTATGAGATCGGGCATGCGAATCATGAAGCTGGCGAGCGCCATCAAAAGCCACACCCAAAGTATCGGATGAATGATGCAGACACAAGCTCGTGAAGCATGGGGTGATACCCCTCCTGAAAATGGTTCCTGTTGAGACAATCTGCAAGCCTAACGTGGAGAGACCTCAATGCAGGACGTGTCAGTGGAATGACACGGCTCATGCCGTGACTTTTGCACCCTTTAAGCTGCATGTCTCACTCAAGAGGGTGAAGCTAAAGCCCGGCAGTACAATTGAGAAGCTCTCCAGCCGCCTAATCAAGACAATCCCGGGTTATGATTGGTCGCCTGATAGCCACATTTCGTGGGCAGTGTCGCTGGCGTTGAAAGGCGTTCTCTCTTCTATCTATATGCCTTCGATTAGGGATAACAACACCAAATATGAAAAAGTCACGAGGTTGTTTGGATAGTAAGCGAGCCATGGTTTGCAAAGTAGAACCTGGTCTTCTGCTTCAAGATGAAGACGCTATCGATCAATCGATCTGCGGCTCTCAGGCAGGAAGGGAGGGCACCAATCAGGGACAAAACATCTACTTTGAACTCCCCTAATGCCCCTGGTAGGATGCCGGCCAGTATCTCACTGAACTGGCGATGACAGGAGGAAACTCGATAACCTCCGCAGATATTGGGGGCACAGGTGCATGCCAGAAGCCAGGAGTTTCCATGTAGGTCTTGGACCAGGGTTTCGGCTCGAGCGTGGCCACAACCAACGACAACCAGGCGGCGTTTCACCAAATGTCGCCAGAATCCTAGGCGACCCGACACAATGGGTGATGCGCGCCATGCCGCTTCGGGTCCCTCTCGTCGATGTGACGCCAGGCGGGTGAGGATTTCTGATGGGCGCAACCTTAAGGCTGGCTAGCCCTTAGGGCTCGGCCACGTGTAGGAGTCAATCGGTCAGGGAGATGGGGATTCTTTGGGGGGAGTTGGTGGAGAGGATCAATAGCGTCCTCTCCTGGTCCTGGTCCTTGGGAATCGTTGTCACCCATCTGGCCCGGTTGGTTGAGGTGTGACAGCTTCGGGCAATTTTGGATCCGAGATTATTGCTGCAGGTCAATGGGTTGTCTGGACTTGGTGTTTGGTCGCCGACTTCCAAATATGCTGCCCTCCCTGGTCGGCGCATCATGCTCGAGACTTGCTGTCCTTGCCTCTCTTGGTCCCGGGATGCATCACACCTGCATTTAGCATCTCCATCGGGAAGCGCAGCGTCTCTCCCATGTTGCAAGGGGGTGTGGCTCTTCAGCAAGCCATGGGTCCAGAGCGATCCCTGCCCATCAATCACTTTTTCAGTCCATGGTCCATGAAGGTTCCCCACAGCTAGGCTTTCCTCAGCCGTCAAATCTGCCCTCCCGACGCTCCATTCGCGACGGCGTGACGCAAGGGGAACGATGGGGAACCAGGCGCTGGGTTTGGGAAGGGAAGGTTCTCAAGTTCTTGACAGGGTACCAGGTCAGTGGGGGATGTTACTGTAGGATCGTTTCTTCGGATGCGCTGGGACCGGCCGCTTGTGCCTCCCGATCGGACTGTTTCCGCAGCCTGCAGGAAGACAATCATTTCAAAGGGTAAGAACTGCAACAGGCGAAGGATGCTTAGTGCCTGCCCATGTACATTTGTAGGATGTGCCTGTATTTTCTCCGAAATATAACGGCGACAACGTGCGTGCGATTAGTATCAGGGACGAGAACGGAGTCAGGGGATAAAGGCTACAGCTTCGGGGGGTCTAATTATGCTGGGACCCACGGCGTGTGCTTGACAGGCGGCCTTGACAGGTCGGATATTCTGACGTGGCGGCAGACGACAACTCCTTGGGCGGCACGGGTCGAGATTGAGGGAGCGGGTGTCTCACTTTAACGTTGATGTTTGGCGGCTTGGAGGACTTGGGAGGACGACTCTGGGCGAGATATTGGGCTCCCCCTGCAGCCTTCAGGAGCACCACCCATGGAGAATTTGGCGAAGGCTGGCCTCGAATCTGCAGAGGAGTCCCAAAGAGCAGCATTGGGGCGTTGAACGCCCACCCTGGCCCCTGGGGGCTCCTCCTCTGCAAGCAAATCTGGGCGTCCACCCCCTTCGCCCTAGGATCTCTCGCTATCCTGCCCCGGTCTTGGCGCATGACGCTGGGAATGGAGACACTGATCTGCGAGAACTCGCCTAACTGCGGAACGATTTCCGCCACCTACCGCTCTCCGTAGCGTTGCCCTTCGCGTCTATCCCTGTGAGGAAACGGGGGACGGTCGCGGAGAGCGAGTTGGCCGGCGTTTAGAACATCCAGCAAATGCAACGGTCGGAGAGTTCGCAAGTGGGAATGAGGCTCAAAATCTCCGAGACTTCCGCGAATGGCAATTCGTGATCCGCCGATGGATTCTCGTCAATCTCGTGCAAGCGACGGAGGACTTGCGAGCGGATTTCGTACATACCCGGGTTGTGCGTTGAGTAATTCCGTGCCTGCGCCTGCGCCTGCACCTGTGCCTGTGCCTGTGTCCGCCGTCATCTCTTTGGGGTGCTTTATTACGGGAGATGGAGGAGCAGTAAATTGTGATGATCCTTGGGTAGGATTTCATGAATCAGGCGGTTTGAGGTCATCGATGCCGCAGACCAGCTAATATTAACACCCTGAACCAGATTGCAAACTCTGAAGAGCCGGGTTTGAAAGGGTTGAGAGCTCTATCATGTCTAGTTTATTAGAGTTAAGTGTGACATTATCAACTCCAAGTTCATACATTTGCAATATCACTTCTCCAACCCCAACCCCCAGCAGCATTCTCGTTCAGTCTCTTCATTCCTGATGCTTCACAAATTCTGATCACCATGTCCCTTACTGCTCTCACTTCTTCCACAGTGGCTCCGCCATTGAGAGCTCCTCTGAGGTGGCCCTTGAGTTGGGGGTTGACCTGGGGCAAAATCCAGTTAGTGCTAGATCTAGGGATGCAAGGAGGTCTCCAGTGGGGATGGGCTCACATCTTGTGGGATGAGACTTGCAATGAGGACAAAGGAGGTCTCTGCCGGCGATAGGATATTGGTGTTACTGAGAACATATCCGTACATGAGTCTTGCCATTAAGCCGAGATCCTCTGCGCCAGATCGGTCCATCTGACCCATTACCCTCTTTGACACTTTGCCATAGATATCCTCAAAGAAGGTCTGGCCTCGTTGGAATATCTCTGATGGAGAACTATCATATATGTCTTTATGTCTCTCGGATGGAAGGTTACTTGAAGGTGTATCCAGCAAGGCCTCCGGCGTAACAGCTTTCAGTGTCAAAAGAGCATTGATGGTCTAGAGTAGGTTAGACTATGCGCTCTGGGAAATGTTGGTCTCGTACTCATACCTTGGGCATACCTCCGACTGCCGAAGCCTTGATCAGGGCCTCTCGTATCCGTCTGGAGATGCCGAGTTGTTCGTCAGCTCCCAGGGGCGTGTCGGGTGCGTCTGGTCCATCCTCAATTGCATGCCTTAAAACTTTGGGGAGCTCGTCTGGACGATTTAGGGCTGATAAGGTCGTGGCAGCGATGAAGTACCAGGAATTGTGAGGTAGGTTTGGCTGCTTTCGAATGGCTGCGAGCAGCGTTGGAGTCATGATGGGCGTTAAGGACGCCATTATATCCAGACTTTGCCGAGCGGTTTCACTTACACCCGGCCGTTTATGTAGGAGAAGTTGCCTGCGTCGATGGACCCAATTGGAGAAAAAAAAGGGTTTTCAGTAGGAAATAAACATGTCCCTAACCTGGATCATGTATATAAATTAACTAGCACTGCCAGTTCCATCAGACAAGATGGTCATTCAGTTTTGCGACGGCCGTCATGGCCTCGGCTTCAGGGTAGGCCTGGGTGAGCAATTAGATAGGCGCCGATGCTGATGACGTCGGATGAAGTTCGGCAATTTTAACCGGTGAAGATAAGTATCACGTGCACCTTATTCAACACCACCTTCGTCATCACCAAGTGGCCATTCTATAACGTGGCATCAAGCGATAAAGACAACCTTCCTGCTTTATTAAAGCAACCACATATCGACAATGGGGATGTAGGCGCAAGTAGCCATTTTCTGCATATCTGATTTTCCAAACCTGTTACCCCATGCCCAAGATGCGGCTTGGCTGGTACGCCGGGGTGAGTTGATAGTGTGAGCTGGAGCTATGGCTTCAGCTTACTAGAGCTATGCGATAGCATCAAGAACAGGTGCTGACAGCCACGCCTAGGTGTCGACGGCCCTCGCGGGATCCGTTGTGCTCTCAGCATTCCACCAGAGAGCCAACTTCTACTCGGCAATGGTTTATCTCGCCCAGAGCAACTTTTGTCTACTGGTGCGTGTCCAAGACAGCCTCCCCCCCTCTTCGCCATCACATGCTGACTGACGACGCCAGGTCTTGGTGAACTTTACTTTGATCCTCTATAGCAGCTTCATATATGGCCTTACCCGACTATTCTTTGGCCCCCTCCGTGCCGTTGAGGTTGAGCAGTTGACGGAACGAGCTTGGTTTGCTATTACGGAAACATGCCTGGCCATGACCATCTTCAGAGAAGAGATTGGGGCTTGGTTCCTAGTCATGTTTACTGGACTAGTGACCGGGAAGGTCTGGGGCTGGATTGGCGACGGGCGAGTCGAGATATTCGAGCAACAACCTCCACCGAACCCCCGACTCTTCCATCTCCGATTGACCGTCTCGCTCTCTCTAAGCTTCATATACGACATCTATATACTTCGCTACACGATCAATACGGTGATCCAGCAGGCGCGTCCTAACATGATGGTTATGTTCCTATTTGAGTTCGCCCTCCTGGCTACAAGCTCCTGGAGGACTGGGGCCCGATATGCGCTTTCGATTACGGAACAGAATATCCAGGAGTCACAGAAACGCAAGCGTCTGGCGGAGAGGAGGGCCGAGGTCAGGGAAGAGCGAGAAACGATGATAAGGCAGCGGGAAGCAGCAGCGGCTGCAGGGGAGGATGTTTCCGAATCACCGTTGCCGAGCGAAGATGATATCGACGAGATGGATATTGAAGTACCCGGCTGGTCATCAAAGGGCGAATGGGTTTTGTGGCTCGACCTTTTGACAGGTAAGAACAGCATCTTCCTCCCATGGAAGGTGTCACAACTAACGACAGCAGACATGGTTAAGCTTGGCATTTACGTCGCCTTCTTTGTTATGCTCCTGATGTTCTACGGGCTTCCCATTCACATTCTTCGAGACCTATTTATGACTACTAGGGACTTCGTGAAGCGTTTGAATGCCCTTGTGCGATATCGCCGAGCCATACAGGAGATGAACCGGTATCCCGATGCTACGCAGGAAGATCTCTCACGAGAGGATACTTGCATCATCTGCCGTGAAGAGATGAGGCCTTGGGATCAGGAAAACAACCCGGGAGCAGTCGATCGAATTCGCCCTAAGAAATTGCCATGTGGGCATATTCTACACCTTGGCTGTCTTAAGAGCTGGCTCGAACGACAGCAGGTCTGCCCAACCTGTCGCAGACCTGTGACTGGTGACAACGCTCGTGCAGCTCAGAACGGCCCCAATCTGAGAGTCGAATGGCCAAATGGTGGCCCAGCTGGAGAACAAGATCAACGTCCTCCACCCGACGGAGCCGCTCCAGCCGAAGGTCAACAGGATGGAGCTGGGCAGAGGCCTCGACGACAAGGAAGGCCAAGAATCTTCAACTGGGGTCCCATCAGAGTGGGTTTTGGTGCCAATGGCCAGCAGGTCATGGAGCTGGCGCAACAGTTTGGCATACCACAGGGTGGCCTGAATCCAGGGGGAGCTCCGCCTGCCCCTCAAGCTGCTCCGACAACTACGCCCCAAAGACCTTACGGCGCACCGGCTCCGGCTATGACTGGTGATAATCTACAGAACATAGGAAACCTACTACAGCAGGCAGACCAAATGATACAGCGGGAGGTCCAGAATCTTCATGCTACACAGCAGGAATTACAGACGATCCACCTGTTGACGGCCGAACTTCACCGTCTCCGTTCACGGCAACATCAGAGTCAGGATCAAACGCAGCAAGGCTCCGTACACCCAGCACCCTCCCCCGCCATCTCCATACCAGCAGCTCCTGCGCCTCAACAGGCTCATTTCCAAATGCCACCTCAGGTTATGAGCTACCCTGCCTTTCCGGGGTTTCCTAGCGCCCCCCCACGAAACCAAAGTCCCATCATGGCTCGTCATGGCGCTCCTAACTATGCCACCGCGATCCCAGCCGGAAGCGCTGACCTTCCCGACGGCGTGGTCATACCTCCTGGCTGGTCTTTATTGCCCCTGCAAAGATTAGATGGTAACCCGAACTCAACACAACCTTCACCCCAAGCACCACCGCAAGCTACGAACGGGGAGAGTAGCACTGTGAACCAGCCTACTCCAACCACAACGGAGACATTTTCCACTGGCAGTGGTAATGAAACCCAGTCCACATCAACTACTTCCAGAGAGATCCGTTCGGGCAACGAGACAACGCTGTCAGCTCCCCTCGCGGAGGACAGCGCGACTACTCGCTCAGCCCAACCAGCAGAGTTCCCTCGAACAGTTGAGCCTCCTCCTGTCGTGGCCCCTAGCCCGCGAATGCCCAACTGGGGCGGGTCAGCTCAACTATTTGGAAACAGCTCTCGTCTAGACCTAGGGGAGGCAACCGTACGGATCGAGACACCTGTACAATCTAGTGGCGACCAACGCAGTACGCCTGGCTCGAGTTCTCTCCCACAGCCAGCAGTTAAGGCTACGCCGTCACAAAAGGGCGATAACGGGGATGATTCGAGCGAGGCGAGCGACTCCAGTGGCTCTGAAGCTGAGGTTGTAGACAAAGGCAAGGGCAAGGCCGTCACGGTAGAAGACGTAGATGATGAAGACGACGAGGAAGAAGATGACAGCGACTAGTGGGCAACGGCGTGAGCCTTGACTGGTGCTCTTGATGAGAAAAGCACCAGATTTATCATTCATTTTGTTTGTGTAGCATATTTCCTGGGAAGTTGTTCACATACCCACCCCCTTGAATAAGATTTCAAGGCAGCGGCATGATCACGGCGTTTCGGGGGAGGCCTTCTATCAATAGTGTTGACCTTTACTAGTCTAGAATAGGGCAGCTGGCAATAAAAGACTTTCGATTTTCGCGTTTTGAAGGCAACTTGCTAGCCTCTTTTGTTCACTAAGATAAACCTCGCGAGAGAGAGAGAGAGCATCGCAATATGACACAACCTTAGGGACTAGATATCGCCTTATGACCGTGTCGACTTCAATTTTATTGCCTGTATACCTGTCTTCTTTATCCATCCACGTTCTCTTAATATAAATACATTAATTTCCTCGTCCTCGTCCATCTTTCACCCCCAATCTCGACTGCCCGTAAGAAAGACCACGACAATTATGCTAAGGCAACAGCAATGCGAATAAACCAGTAGAAACAGATGCTTCCGATGCGCAAGGGGAGAAAGAGTAATTCCTACTTCGATGATCGTGAATAAGGTAGCGCTCGCACATGCAAACATGTCTTTCTCTCCGCCTCTTCACCTGCCTGAAAGCTTGAAAACCCCCATCGGATATGGGTACAGAACGGAATGGAACAGGATGAAATAACAATGAACAGAACAGAATTAAACACAGGAAGAAACTCAAATGCAGCCTGAATCATGCAATGCCTCCCAAACCCATTATAAACACTGCTTCCATGCCTCTCCGACATAACATGGAACTCATATTACTCTCCATTTCCGTGGTACGACGAATATAGCCTTCTCTGTGTTAGCTGGGCAATCCGGAGAACAAACCACTTAGAGTCGCCCTCCTCCTATGTGTCGAGCATATCCTTGTCTTTATCTGACGGCGGCATGTGTGTCTCATGCTGTAAGACGTCCTCACCTTGCTCCCACGCGGCTCCAGGGCCGGAGTAGCTCGGCTTAGGAATCGAGGGCTGATCAGGATCTATCGCGGGCACGATGGTGTCACTGCTTATACTGCGCAAGATGCTGCTGGCCGCTTCGCCTTTTACCGGCTGCGGGCTGAGCACTCCGAGGGCGGACTGCGCAACATAAGTAGGTGACTTCACATCTTCCGACCCAAACGGAAGAGGACGCGAAGGGATTTCGCGACTCACACCCGACGACGATCCTCCTTCATCACCCCCGAGCTTCGACAGCAGTCCTTCAGATTGTTGCTTAGCCAGCTTCTGAAGCTGTGCCATTGGGTCCTTATCATTCAGAACCAGGTCAGCCAACTCGCACAGGCAGTCTGCAGGCCCCCATCGCCTCCCATGCACACATACCCAGTCAGACTGTGCTGGCACGCCCTCGGCTGCTGGGAGCTGCCGTGGACCACTTTCATCACCAACTTCTGTATCACCGCCCCAAAACGTCTTCGGCCGAGTCGGAGCTGGGGTGACTGGCAAGCTGGGCCGCTCAATTTCAGTTGGGAAGTCGGTCAACTTGAAGCTGCGTAGGCTCAAGCCGCCACTCCCCCCTCCTTTCCCAATGCTAGACGGGCTTTTACGCCCAATCGAGCTCCCACTCTTTGCGCGACGATGCCAAGGCAGGCCTTCAACATAACGCTCAATCTCCGGCATCTCGTCCCAGGCATTAGAACGTGGGAACGATGTCCATGGATCTGCAGCCGTGATTTTGAGAGTTGGAGTAACTGGGATTGAAGATTCGCTCTTGGCATCGGTTGTCGACGACTCTAAATTGCTCGGTTCCTCACTAGGCTCGCTTGATACTGGTTCCTCATGAGCCGGTGCCGGTGGTTCCTCAGGCGGTTCTCCCGCGAAAAACCTAGTTGCTTTAGGTCGATTACTTTCCCATGGAAAGATGACCGCGGGCGGTTTTGCTCGTGGTGCTGGAGGTTCCTTTGGAACCTCATACCACATATTTTTAGGAGGACTAGGATACCGTTCAGGAGGCACGAAATGAGTCGTGTCGTTGGACATCTCGTAGTGAGTAGCAGGGAAGTTGAGGGCCTCGGGCTTCGAATCAGTTGGAGGCGGTTGTCTGTTGCGATTGCGTTAGCAAACGAGAGAAGAGTTTTTATAGATTAGATAATCTCACCTCTGAGCATCCCAACTTGCCATGGTAATTTGGGGTGGCTCAGGCTTCTGCTCCGCGCGCGGAGTTCCGCCATCGTGATGATGCTCGACGTTGCGATCGACGTGATGTTCGACATGATGTTCGGGAACCTGTTGCTCTGGCCGAGCCTCAGCTTGTGTTCCCGACGCATAGCTAACAGAATCACTAGAAGGGACGAAATGCGAAACAGGGGGTGCGGAAGGGGGGTGCAAAGTCCCAACTGGGGCGCCTTGTTCATGGTGATTTTCATGGTGCTGCTCGTGGTGATACTCCTGATGATGATACTCTGGGTGGTGATGGTGCCCAGGTGTCTCATGAGTTGAAGCAGGAGGATGGTAATGATATTGAGAGGACGAAGGCGGATACGAATATGACGGCGATGACGACGGCGGCGGATGACTGCCTACTACGGGAGGCGCAGGATCGTAATGACCCTGGTGATGGTGCTCACCGAAACTCTGTTGCTGCCCAGGGGTAGTAACTGGGGGTTGATACTCTCCCTTGGTGAAATATTGCACATATTCCGAGACAGGAGGGCCCTTTTGGGGAGCCTCTTCCTTTGTGGAAGTGTTAGCAGCGGCTGTCAGGAATTACAGCGGACATTTTTGACTTACCTGGACTCGATAGTGCCGATCATAGACAGCCCACCACCTCCCGACCATTTCATCAAAGGGGCCGCTGCCATGAGTTGCATGACGTCCGGTGAACCATGGCTTGTTAGAGCCAATGAAATGTACCATATTGATACTCGACTGAAAATGTCGATAGGCCGGGACATATTGGTAATGCGCGGAAGGGGTGACGTTATAAGTGAAGCTCAAGCGATTGTAGTTCTTGCCAAAGTGCATATTTAAAAGACCCTGGTCAGCACCGTCGAAGGAGATTCCTCTCTCTGCCATGGCCATCATGGCATAGTAATCGCCCATGTTAGGCGTCAGAACCATGACGCCGGAGTTGAAGAGGTCGGGCCATCCAATATCTGGCGCGGCCGAGAAAGGGTGGGGAATAGAGAAAAGCTCGTCTGGAGCTCGGTATGCGACTATATCGGCATCGATGTAGACGATCTTGGAGAATTGAGTGAACTTCCAGAGGTTAATCTTGGTGAAGGCGGAGTGGAGGTCGGCGCGGTTCATGAGATACAGGTTGGCAGGTTGCTCATTCCGGATCCGCGGTACTGGGAAGATGTAGTCATACACCGTCTGCACGCATTTGGGGCAACTGATCAGACACGATATTCCTGTAGCATAGCTGTAGTGAATGGAGCTCGCTCACCTTGAGCTGAGTGATGGACTCGGCCGAGACCGAGTCGAGCGTGACCAGGACGGCCAGCTTTTTGGTAGTTCGGGCATCGCGGAGGGAATGGGCGAGGACGAGCGCACCTATGGGAGCTATTAGAGAGGGTATGAAGGCCAATTGGATGTGATGAGGTTACCCGGGAGGTAGGAATCGCTTAGTAGAAGCTAGAGACAAAGGGAGAGACACGTCAGATTTTTCCCTTGCGCGTTGGAGAGGGTGAAGAGACGAACCGTGGCATAGACATGCTCCCCGCCTTGCGCAGCCATCACGGATGCGGAGCAAGGTGCGGTTCTGCTATAAGACAGACAACCCGTGCCCAGGTTAGAGGAGCGGACGGTCAGCAACCCATGAGGAGGTGGGCGGGCAAAGATAGTCGTCGTTCTGGTTGGAGGGGAGAGGGAAAGAGGCTGGAGGGGCTCACGACGTGAGATGATGTTGAGTGATGATCTGATGGAAGAGCGCTGGTAGTCTTGGAGGGGAACCAAATGACTTTCCAGGTTTACCGTCACAGCAGCCTCCACCAGGTTCGTAGGTCCCCACGGGCTGGCATGGGTGCCAGCTCTCCCCTGTAATTTTAGTTGGTTTGGCCAAGCTACAGTGGGGAGGCTAGGAGGCTGCTAGGGCCATGGACCTTGTGAACCAGCTAGAGCTATTCCTCTCTATCTCTGGTCGCTGCTTGTGGTCCCCTCACCGAGAGCATCGGACGAACGAATGCGGTCATAAACCGACTATGAACCTGCAAGAAGGGCACTGTGTTAGTCTGCAGGAGAGAGAGAGAGAGAGAGAGAGAGAGAGAGACCCGTGTAAAAGGGGAGTGCGGGCTGATTGATTGGTTGATGCCGCTTGCAAGCATGCGGAATGCCTGTTTCCCTTCTGCAGCGCCGTTTTTTCTCCTCCACTAAAACAACCTGAAGCCACTGTAACACCAACGCTTTCGGTGGCGGCGGGGGCGTCCAAAATCGACGCGGGAACAAGCAAGCATATCATCGATTATGACCCTTCATCATCTTCCATCACCGCATCCCTGCGATGCAAACCTGGGATATCTGCAGCATGAGCCGATGGTGTTGTGATAACCCTGCATAAGATAGTGATTCAACCACTGGATTCCATGTTATATAGGTAGCTTCGGTTATGTCCCGTAGTCTTCTCATCTCCTAACACCTCGTATTTAATACCGGACGGCATTTCGCAATAACGCCACTCAGTCTCGATCCAATGGGCCATGATAGCTGTTCGCAAGCTCCCTTGTGCTGCATCATGACGTTTGCGTCCGTTACCCTAGACTTCCCACCCCGGATTATCGGTGAACCAACCTTGACATATTGTGATAATCGATGTATTCGAGAATACCTTGGTATTTCTATCACTGTAGACATCGCCATCCCCAGCGTCACACAACCCGCCCTGTTCCGAAGCTCAAGCTTCTCTATCGTTGCTCCGTTTCTCGATGTCTTAAATAGCAACTTTGCATCTGCCCCCGCTTCCCCACATCCCGTCTGGGTATGCAATGCATTAGATCCTACTGCTCTTTGAATGGCCGTGAACTACTCATCCACTCACCCCGGAGGATCAACGACAAGTGTGTCATCGGACCTCCTCAAGAGGTGTCACACGGACAATGTTCTATCCACTTACAGAGGACATCGCCGGGATACGTACTTGTGCAACCCCAATACCTTGAGATGGGGCTTCATTGGAGCAGCCTTCACGCTTCTAAGCAGAGTTCAAAGCACGACTGTGGCTGGTGACTGGAAACATTGTCTCGCGTTGTTATGTTCTTGATCTAGATCTGGTCTTGATCCAGGGGCTACACAGAAGGGGTTATTTGTTTCTCATTTTCTGGTTGTAATATTGTTCGAGTGAACCGCCGCTAAACATCCGAGTCTCTTTACATATGCAACCCTGACGTTGCAACGCCTACCCCCAATTATCATGCATGCAACCCATTCTGTACCCGTTTGAATCATTTACAAGTCCTTCTTGAATGCGTGCTCCGGTTTGTGGGTCGTCTCATAGTCAATATGGACATACGCCCGCTCAACATCGGGGAGATCCTCCAGCTTAATCTGTAGTGCCTCGGCCACGTCGTGGCTCTCTTGCAGGGTCTGCGAGCGGTCCATGACAATATCAACCTCCGCAATGAGTCGGGGCCCCGAGTGGTAGACCCTGACAGTGTCGATACCCTCGATGGCGGGGGAGTGGGTGACGCACACATAAGTGATGAGCTGCTGAATATCGACCGACGCAACAACTCCTACTAGGAGCAAGAACTCGCCAAAGGCAGTACGCAACCAGATGACAGAAATGAGGATAGACAAGAAGATGGCACCCATGGGATCGATCCACCAGAGTAACTTAGCTCCACCGACCGACGTAAGGATACCAAAGCCATTGATGAGGAGGTCGTTGCGGTGGTCCTGCCAAAGAATACCAATCTGGCTATACTTGTCCTTGAGAGCCCAGCAGTAGAGGAAAAGGGAGAATTTGGTGGCGAAGGCGGCGCAGACGGAGATGACAGATGGGAGGTGGAACTTCTTACTATCTTCACTCTTGGCCAGCTCCTGCGCAGCAAAGGCAATGATGATGAGTGATACCGAGACCATGATGAAGCAGAAGACGATATTGCCAACCGTCTCAAGACGAGCCTTGCCAGCAGGGAAGCGGCGGGGGTCCACCCGGCGGATAGCGCGGTTGGAGAATATGAGAGTGAGGTTGCTTAGCGGATCGAAGATAGCATCGGCCATGGTGGTAAAGAGGGAGAGGGAGCCAGACGAAATAGCGGCATAGAGCTGCAGGCCAGTGAGAACGACATTGGCGGCGAGAGAACCATAGACTGCAATTCGGAATTTGAGCTGATCCTCGCCCTGCTCCTGGCGGGCCTGCTCCCGATGCTCTTCAACCGACTTAAGCATCCGTTCGATAGCTTCGTTCTGGTTTTCGTAGAAACGCTGGACCTTCCTGGCGTTGCGCTTGGGAACGGGCATGCACTTGCTCCCGTCCCGTTTGCGTGACGTATTGGCCTTGATCTGCTCGAGGTCTGACTCGGTCTTGTAGGCCAAGGACAAGCCGTAGGGGTCATTCTCTAGACCGACGCGCGGAACAACGCGTCCTGCTGTGATCTGGCTCTCGACATCTGTCAGGTGGGAGACATTGCGGGCGATGGTGTCGTTGTCCTCAGCAACAGGCTCGATGGCGGTGCTGGCCGCGTTGCGGAGCGAGGACCGGGAGCTATTTGCAGCACGGTCGATGGGCTGGAGATGGAAGGCATGAGGATGATGCGTGATAGTATTGTAACTATCGGGAGTCATGGTGGAAGTCTCAAGAGCCGACTGAAAGGTGAGTGAAAGGCTGCAAGGGAGCAAATGAGATGGATGGAATGGGTGGCGACTTGAGTTGAGGATGATCAATGAGCTGGTCAGGCTGATGGATGCCGGCCTCGAGTGATTTGTTGGTTGCTGGCGGCACCAAACAAGCAGCAATTAACCGGTTGACGAAGTGGAATAGACCGATAGAAACCGGGTTGACGGTGGCCGGCCTACCTTTGCAGATGTTGATGAAGTTCTGCGAGAGTTATAGAGAAAAACGAGCACGAGGTGGCATTAGGATGTTGACAGGAGCAGGAAACCAAGCAAGGAGAAGAGATGATGGGCCATGATATCACCGACCGACTGAAAATCATTAGCAACAGATTGATAAACCGCAATCCCCGACGACAGGCGGGCCAGAAAGTCGCGGCTGTGCTTCGCCCATTTGCTGATCCCTGGGCAAAACCCCCATGGAAATTCAACCACGTGGGTTGGGAGAGGATGCCCATCTCAGACCAGATGAGAAGTCTCTCCTGGAGCTCCCCCTAACAGCAGCACCTGTATTCGATATTGTAGCATGTTAGTGACGAAGGCGCCAATACCTGGCAGTCAATTTCATGGAGGCCCCCCTCCCATGCTGCACTGCCAGGTCCTCACTCCGGCCCCGTCTCCGTCTTCGGCGCGTGAGCGGCAATAAACATGGATGAAAATTTGTCGCCATTGAAGGGTAGGAGACGGGAGCAAAAGAGTCGACGGCAAGAAGTGAGGTTAAACCAAGGCTGGGATGAGGCTCTTCTTATTAATGAACAACGTCCCCGTACTTGTCCTTCCCCAGCCTCTAACGGCCAGATTCGGGCGTCCTCGGAACCAGAACTGGGCATGCGCTGCCGAATTAGGGCATCCCTTGCTACGAATCCAGCGCCCGTATCGTAAGGTCCCCCTCTGTATTCCCTTGATTATCTGGAGAACACGCCCTAGCGCTCGGAATTGACGCCAGATCATTTGCTCAACAGCCACAACAGCACTTATGGCGTGGTCCAGACCCGGCAGTTGTTGAAGGTAAGACAAAAAAGCTTGGCCTGCACCTTGAGCTGGAGCTCTCTATCATTGGGGGATGACGTCGTGGCACCACTCCAGGCGTTCAGCTAAATGACGAGCATGTCACTGTCGCTTTGCCTTAGATATGGGAGGGTGACACCGGGAGGATGCTGCTTCAACGGAACGTACGTGGAGAGGACAGGATCGTCAAACACAGATCGAAGTAGTTACGCCCTGGAACTGATACACAGAACATAATTATGTGGTTACACACACCAAAGCTCTTATCTTCGTACATGATGGGGTATCGTCTCTCAGTCGCATCGCTACTCTAAAGCTTCGACTTAATATCTTCATTCTCCCCAGCAGCTTCACCATTGCACCTTGCCAATATCCACTCCACCAAGTCCTTGGTATATTCTTCTTTACAGAGATCTGTATGCAGCTGGTGATACGCCCCGTCATACGTCTTGGCCGTCTTGTCCTCAATCTCTTGCGTCTCTAGCCACTTCATCGCGCCGTCATGGCTGCAGGTCTTATCATCGTTTCCGTGTGCTAGGAACACGCCCTTGACGTGGCTGCCTAACTTGATTCTCCCGGATGACAGCGCGGCCGTCCGATCGAGCAAGGAGGCCAATCCCTCGAGAGTGCCAGTGTCGTGGCAGAGCTTGTCGTTCTTGAGAGCTTCAATTATTACGGGGTCCCGCGTGAGTCGCTCCGGGGGGATGTGGTGTATCATTTGTCGCTTGGGCATAAGTCTGGCTACCAGCCTTCCCGCGAATACCTTGAGGCTACTGGGAATCTCCTCCGGCGCAAACGCAATGAAGGGCGCCTCGAGAATCCATCCGCGGATCTGGCTCACCAGCTTCTCATACTGCGCATCTGCAGCCAGCGTGAGCACCTCCCCGCCACCCATCGAGTGGCCCATCACGAAGACAGGCACATCTGAGGGCAGCTTGTCCTGGATGAAGGTAGCAATCTCGGCGATGACCTGCGACGTAGGACCTGTGAGGCCCTTCTCTGAGGGGTTCGTCACACTGCGGCCCCAACCTCGTTGATCCCATCCGAAGACCTGGATGCCATGGGCGGCGACGGCGCGGAAATGTTCATTGTAGCAATTGATGTGGTCGCTGAAGCCGTGGACGAAGATGAGTTTCGCTTTAATCGGGCCAGTCGGCTATTGAGCCGATCTTAGTTAGATCTCTGGATCTACATGATGGGGCATCGACTGGCGGGCTTACCGTCCAAGTCTTAGAGTAAAGACTGGTATCCTTTAGCTGAAACGTGCCCTCTGCTTCGGTCGACATATTTGATGGTAGCACTTAGTCTCGTAACGTGTGGCCGCGAAGAAAATGTATGACGACGGGAGTGTCGGCGAGGGATTCAAGTCTCTGAACGGGCCAGGGTCTTTCTTTTGATCCGGGCAAAGAGATTAGGTCCATCGTTAGGATTCTCCAGGATTCCCCAACGGCTGGGTTGAACAAGACATTTGCGGCGAGTCTGAAGCTCCGTGCCCGAGTCTCCGAGGAACATGTGGCATGTGACATGCTATCCCGTCCCGCCTCTTCCAACCTAATAAGGTGTTATATTATGCAGCCTTCGTGGCTGTTTGATGCTCAGCTTAATTACCTAGCGGCAGTAGTAGGGTTGCGCCGCACCTGAAGCACTCCCATTATGGCTGGTTAGTATCGTCCGTTTTCAGCGTAATCGTTCTGTTAGGAATGCAGGTGGGTTGCCTGTACGAGTACTTCGTAAGGCAGATAAGTAGAGAACTCGCAACAACGGTGTAACTATGATGAGTGCGCTTTCATAATGAGACTATTGGATGCAACAAAGCCAACGAACGCATTTTGAAAGTATTAAAAATCCAAGAACTTCTATTCCTACCCTCCTATAATTATAAGACCTCTCCTCTTCCCCTCATCTCTTTTGTGCACACCAAACAACGCCAAAATAAGCTGAGGTACTACTAACGAGGTACCTATCGAGTGGAGTTCTCTCTGCACAGCCGCTGGCTATAGACCATCTGTGGTCGAGAACCGGGCGTAGATGTTGGATAATAATGTACATGATTTGTCTATACCTCCCCTGAGCTCTGATGAAGACTCTCCATATCACAGCCTTGCGACTGACATAACCGTATATAAAGGGGTGGCACTGACTCGACCTCACCTCAAAAAGTGACGTCTTCAAGGCCGCTTCTCGTCGCCTTTGGGCTTCTCTTCCTCCTCAAGTACTTCTTCAACAATTTCATCTTCATCCTCCTCCTGCCTCTCCAGATCATCTTCCAGTTCCTCAGCCTCTGTAATGTGGCCGCGGCTCTCGCTGCTCCTCTGTTCTGGGACCTCACCGCCGCTCATCTGCCACTCCATCAGTTTGCTAAAAGCGCTGTTCTTGTCCGCCGCCAGCTGCGTGTAGCTTCCGATCTCGGCAACCTTGCCCTCGTTGTTGAGAACGATGATCTGATCTGACCTTTTAATGGTAGAGAGACGATGCGCGATGGAGATGGTAGTGTTCCGGCCGCGGAGAAGACCAGCCAGAGCCTCATTCACCAGGGTCTCAGACTCAGCATCTAAAGCCGATGTAGCTTCGTCCAGAATTAGAATATCGGGATCCTTGAGAAGTGCTCGGGCGATGGCGATGCGCTGCTTCTGGCCCCCAGAGAGTTGCGAGCCTCGAGCACCGACCTGCGTCTCTAGTCCGTCAGGCAGATCACTGATAAAGTTGCAGTTGGCTCTCCGGGCGGCACTAATGATCGATGTTCTGCTCGCATTGGGTCGTCCATAAGCAATGTTCTCGGCAATAGTTCCAGAGAACAGCACGGGCTCCTGCGAGACCATACCAATTCGCCTTCGTAATGATTTGACATTCATGGTTGAGACGTCCACACCGTTGATCGTGATTTGACCACCAGATGGGTTGTAGAACCTCAGGAGGAGCGATGCCACCGTCGACTTTCCACCTCCTGAGGGCCCGACCACACAAACGTTGCTTCCTGAAGGTATCTCGAAGTTTAAGCCGTTGAAAATCTTGACTGCGGGACGAGTTGGATAGGCAAAGGTGACATCATTGAACTTAATCGGGCCTTGTGCTGATTTGACCGGGACACCAACCGTTTGGTGAATTCCTGGCTTCCGATCTTGAAGCTCGAAAAGTCGACTGGCTGCACCGACACCCTTCATTAGTTCCGAGTAGAAGCCAGAAAGACCGAAGAGGCTGGAGCCGGCGAAAGCTGTGTACATCATGAACGAAGTGAGATCTCCAATAGACAGAGCACCGGACCTGACAAAGCTACCTCCCACGATCAACATTGCCAGAACCGTCATGTTTCCAGCCCAACCTGTTGTAGCGAAGAAGGTAGCTGCGACCAACGATTCTTTCTTGCCCAGCGCAAAGATCCTTCGGATCTGCCTGTTGTATCGGCCTACTTCCTGGACTTCACCAACAAAAGCCTGACTCGTCTTGATGTTGCCTAGTCGTTCCTCAGCGATCTTTGTAAGGGTACCGAGGTTCTTTTGAATCGACCTGCTGATATTCCGGATGGCTCGTCCGTAGAAGAAGGCGCCGACGGCGATGGGGGGAAACATTAGAAGTAACAAGCCAGTGAGCTTAGGGCTGGTCCATATCATGATAGCAAAGCCGGCACCTCCGCTGAAGAGGGCTCTGAGACCGTCACTGAGATTCTGCGTAACCGACTTGCCTACAATGACCGTATCAGAACTTAGACGGGAGATGAGATCTCCCACTCGATTCGCGTCAAAGAACTCGGCATCTTGAACATATGTGCGTCGATAGAGCTGGGATCGCAACCGAGCCACGACTCTCTCACCAACGATGCGCAGGAGGATCACTCGACCAAAGTTAGCCATCGCGCCCATGGTCAGAATGGCACCCAGGCCAAAGAAGAATTGGTTCAGGGTCAAGCCAAGGAGACGAGCATCCTCAGCCTCTCCTTTTGTGGCTAGATCGAGGATACGGCCGACAGAGAAGGGGATCGACATGGTGACACTGGAGGACAGAACCAGGAAGACGAAGGCAATGGCGAGCCATCTTAGCTCTGGCCTCGCGATCTTGATCAACCTCCAGATCTCACCGAAACCAGCTTTGCCAGGCCCTTTGCCTTCCTTGGATAGCTTCGCAGATAGATTGACTTGTGCTGCTCGAGCTGCCCTCTCGCTCTTGTGGAACTCATGCTTGTGCTCATCTTCCTTCAGAACCTCTTGCTCTGCCTTAGTCTTTACTCCTTCTTCGACTTTCGTTTGTACCTCTTGGAGCAAGCGGGGCGCAGTAGAGAATTGTCGGACTACTTCGCTTACGGAGCCGTGCCGAAGGGACCGGGGTCGAAGCTGGGATAGCCGAGCATGTTGTTGAGATGTTGGTGCGGGTGACGTGAAAGCAGAGAGGGAGAATGGCGGCAGTGGGGATTGAAAGCGAGCGGTCGAGGCATGGAAGAGCCTGGCCTGGAGCAAAGGCGAGTCGACCTGGTAGAGGGAAGCTGCCAATGGACTCCTCGAGGCGAGTCGTGGGAGCTGTGACGAGAATGGAGAGCAGTCGGCGAGTCGTGGGAGCAACGCTCTCCGCGCCGCTCCCGGAACCATGTTGACGGTGGGGGGGGAGTTATAGACGCGCTCAATCAGGAGAGCATGATCAGACGCCGCGTTGATCGCTAGAATAGAGCCGTTGAAGAATTGAACGTTTGTCCGTTGCGAAGGTTCAGAGTGAAGAAGCCTGCAATGCCGTCATCGTCGTCGCGGCATTTCCAGCTCCGATGCTTCTGCGAAGCGAAGGTCAAAATTTAGGTGGATCCAGCCTCGATCCGTCCGTGGCGTTCGTTCCCTCGGTCGGAGCTATGCGCTTCAGCCCGGCCGATCCGACCAACCGATCTCCAATAAAGGTCACTAACAAAATTACCGTCAAACAGAGAGCTATTGCGGTTTCCGATTTTCGAGTTTTGTTATTAGATACATATACCCTGATTTCCATACTTGCGATGAAAACTAGACTGAGCTGATTCAGAAACTGGGTCCCCGCGTCGATACCCTTCTGCACATGATGGTCTTGCCCAAGACCCTAATCCTCCAAGCTTCCGATTCTCGACCCCAACGAGCATCCAAGAAAGGAACAAGAGATGGGGAATACAGGTGGAGGTACAATTTAATAGACTGATACAATTAGACAAACAAATAGCCAGATACCTACAACCTAAGCTCCTGTGGTGCTACTTAACTAGGTTCTTGTTAATCAGAGAAAGATATTCAGAACTGGGTGTAGAAATCATAACTTGGAGCCTTCCTTCAACATCTCCGCTACATCAGCATCGATGCCATCATCTACACCTAGATCGGGAAAGTCGTCCGTGCTATCGACTCGTCGCCTCTTATTGGATCCATTGGTTGAGATAGGCAAGGATTGATACGACGACGCTATATTCGACAACATCTCGATACCTGATGTAGAAGCTTGATTGTCCGAGCTGGCCTCTTGGATCGGTGCTTGTGCCGCCGACTCAAAAGATTCATCAGGTACGGCAGGCGGTGTAAGCGACTCCATCTCTGGGGTGAGGGCTTCCATCTCTGGTCTGTCAGGCTCAGGTTCTGGGCTGGCTGAAGCACCTGCGCCATCACCAGTCGAGCCGTTGTTATCGGCTGGTCCTAGGGCGCGCATAATGGCAACTTCCACTTGATATTTCTTTTCTTCGATCTCGGTCTTCCGAGCTAGCAACTCGGAAGCCGCCTTCTTATCGATTTCCAAGGCTGTACGGTTGGCGTCTAGCAGCTTTTCGAGGCCGGAAATCAAACCCTCCCGCGCTTTCACACACTCTGCTACCGCACTTTCTGCATTGGCAAGTGTTTTGAGAAGACCATTGAGCCGTGCGGCGTAAACTGGAGCTGAGGGCACTGGTGTCGACGCATCGGTTTGCTTGTCGTAATCCTGATTCGCGGACGTAATGGTAGCTTTGAGAGGAATGCTGAGTTTGGAGACAGTCTGATGAGCAGATACCAGGGGTGCAAATTCTGAGGGAATAGGAGCTGGACCACCAAACGGCGAACCACCAAAGCCTGGCTTGGATGTACCCCTAGTCTTATCCAGCTCTATTAAGTTGTTAGCAATGACTACTGGGAATGAATCCCTTGTCCTTTGACGAACCTTCGATCCGGGCTTCGATGGCGTCTTGAATGGGGACCTCAAAGATGGACCTATCTCTCCACACGTCCACCACACGCTTGAGCTTCCCCTGGATCTCAGTTGGTGCACCTTTGTATGCAATGGAGATAGCCTCAGCTATAACAGGGGAGAAGGCGATGATGAAATCCTCCTTGTGACGAATCTTGGACTGCTGAGCCACCTCTATAAACCAACATGATTAGTTGCACATGTACAAGCGTGATAGATAATGGGAGTATCTTACCATTTGCTAGATAGACTAGACTTAAACGCTTTGTACTTGAAGAGTCCTTTAGTCGCTGTACCCAGAGCTGTACCGTACGATCTGCATGTCTCCTTAAGAACGTGTTAATCCAAAATTCGAGCTTCTGTGCCATTCTTTGGAAACATACCGATGAAACATGATCCATTGCGCTGCAGTAGCAATGCTGTCATGGCTCTCATTCAGACCAGAGAGTCTCGCGAGCACGGCATCATCGTTGTAAGCCATGGTGTTTGTGCAAACAGATCCAGCGACCCGAATGAAATGCAAGTCTTGCTGGACTGATATTCCGTAAGCCTTAGTTGAGGGCAGAGGTATCGCAGGAGTTAGATTCTACGGGTGCCCTCAACAGCTGGTAGTTGCTGTGGTACCAATAAAATCGTCTACGACAGCTACCTGCAGAAGCCTGCAGACAACCCGATCCTAATAGGCTAGCTCGCGAAGTAGACCCAAAGTAGACCCGCACGAGGTTGCTCAGCTCGCACAAGCTCGCTGGAGGACCGAAAGTGATGCGTGACAGGAATACGTGATGGAGAGAATTGACCATCCGGTAAATAACACATAGTTTAGGAAGGGAGCTTGGGCGAAGCTTGATAGTAAACATCCGTTAGAGGCAAAAATGGGGTTACATGCAAAGAATTGCGCTTTCGCACCGCTTTATTCAATATGCCACACCTCATGTGCTAGCCTTTTTAGGCTTAAGATCTCTCACCGCCCGGCAGATTCCAGCTCATCAGTTGGCGACAGCCTACGGCAATAGGAGGAGCACTGACGGCATCACCACAACTACTGCCCAAGACAGGAACTTGCTATCGCCGCGCCAAGTGTCATCCGTCGCCTCTGCACAATAAATCGTCAGCTTAACTAGATACTCTACACATTTGCGCAAGCAAAATGGCGGACCGCTTCCCATCCCTGGAGGACTTTGATGCTGGTGGTAAGTGTTCGAGGACAAGGCCATCCTGAAATGTAGCTAATGAACATGTCTGAAGCCCAAACTGACATCAAAGACCCTTCAGCCGATCCTTCCACCGACGATTTCCTAGCCCGCGAGAAGGCTCTTCTAGGAGATGATGCAAACCAATTCGCGACCGTTGAGGACTCCGCTGCGTTTGCCGACGATGGCGACCTTTTAGGAGGAGGAGGAGGAGGTAATGCAGAGTCTACGTTTGAATCTCAGTTCCCAGACCTTGCTAGCCCTACTGCCGTAAGTACTCAGCCTATTTTGCTGGCGTAGGAACTAACAAACCTGTGCCTCTAGGGTACTGGACTTGCTCCCGGCGGCACCGCGATTACTGCACCATCCGTTAGCTACAACTCAGGATATCAGGCCTTCGCCGCGGATGAGGAGGAGCCTGATGTAATCAAGGAGTGGCGTGAGCGTCGTGATGCCCAGAATGCTAAGAGAGCCGAACAGTTCGCCGCCCAACGGGAGGAAACTATCAAGGAGGCCCAGCAGAACATCGACGACTTCTATGAGAACTACAACACTAAGAAGGAGAAGGGTATTGCGCAAACGCGAAAGGAAGCCGAGGAATTTCTGGAAAGTCGAGAGGATACTGTTTCGGGTGGCACGAGCTGGGACCGGATTGCTAAATTGGTGGATGTCAGCGGCAAGGGTTCTAAGGGAGGTGCTTCTGGCTCGGGTAAAGAGCGCTTCCGAGAGATGTTGCTGGGCCTTCGAAAGGATGAGAAGGCTCCCGGAGCTACGGGCTATTAAGTTCAAAATCTGACTGCTTAATGGACTTGGAGGTGCCCCTTGGCGTAGAGCGCCTACAGGGCTACGTGTCTTAGTCGGTGCATACAGATTTCAGGCTTTCTCATGCTGTATTCTAGATTTAAAGGAGTCAAGGTTGATAATGGCAGTAACGTGTGAATAGATAAGCGCGACCTAAATACCATCACAGCAGCGCAACATACTAACGCAATAAAGGCCGTGGGATCTCAATTGCATCCGTCTATTGACACACTCTACTATTCACATCACCATCGCATTCCTCGTGGCGTTCCGACAAACCCTCCTAGGTTCTCGATTTAGTCCTTGCCGAACCAGGTGTTGTGGCCGAGGACCTTGCGGCCAGCGCAGTACAGGGTTGCTGCCAATACATTAGAATCAGGTATTATTTCCATATCAATGATCGAAGCGCAACATACCGCCGAATGTGCCCCAGAGGACGAACAGGTAGGGGGTCATGTACCAGCGGCTTCGAGGGTTCTGTAGCTTCGGTCAGCAGGAAGTTCGTGGAAGGGTCGTTCGAGAACATCAATTCGGTCGTACAATCATCCAAAGACGGGTGTGAGCCTTGTAGGCCTGCTGGTAGAGCCGCTGGTGCTGAGGCACCTGGTTTTTGGCGTTGACGAGACTGTAAAAGAGTCAGTGACGAGATGTCGTATGATGTTGTGATTCAGCTCGGCAACAGCCATTGACATCGGATTGAGGGATTCTAGTTGTCGAGGGAAGCCTCGCTGAATCAATTGAACGTACCCCATTTTGAAGATTGTGAGCGAGATGCGCAGGAGGCTTCGATGGTTGGGTTGAGGTGGGATGTCGAGTGGTAGAGCGGAGGATGTCGACGTTCGGTTGAAGAAATGAGGCCATATCCTGATTGGAGCCGAGAGCAGCATGACTCAGCACTGCTTCCTGCGCTCCCGTTGGCCGACCAGTCGTAGTCGCGACCCATTCAAGCGATAGATCCAAAGCGCGAAGTAAAAAGTCCAGGCAAGACTTGACATCCTAGGAAGAACGACTCGAAATCCTCTCGATGACTTTCTCATTTCAATCGATCGATTCGATGCGGTGATACATGCGGGCTGCAGCTGGTTGGTCACTTCTCTGGGAATGCAACGTACCCTGAGACGTATTCGACACTGTCCAGCCATAGCTCCAGCTCCAATTCCGCCCGACTTATTCTCCTCGACTTCAACCCGCGAAATCCGGCCTCGACTCTCAACTGCCCTAGTATTTCCATCTGCTGCTCATAGCTTGCCGATTGGTCGGCCGCTCTCATCCCAAGCTCTCCCGCAAGAAGCAACACGAAAACCATGGAGGTCCGCAACCTCCAAGGAGTTCTCAACTCCGAAGCTCCGAGGAAGGAGCAAAGATGGAAGACTGGGGCAGGACAGAGCACGACAGGAGACATCACTGAGCGTTCAATCCCCTAGAGAACTTGACGCAGTGACGAAGAAATCGATCGAACATCTTGTGGTTGAACGGGGACCAGGAGAAATCACATCTTGGGAACGTCTTCTTACTACTATGCGCCGCGAACGTGGAGACGAAGGGGTATGGAATACGTTTCTGGAGATCCGTAGGAGAGGCCTTTCGCACTTGCTGAGCAAGACCTACACCACGTTGATTCGAGATTATATCCTTGCGGCAGCTCTGAATGACCCTAGCCGGATGACAATATTGTTCGACTTTGCCCTGCACCTCCGGAACGACGAAAACTTCGAGTGGCCGAATTTATATACGAAGGTTGTCAACTTCTACCTCGAACAAGCAGACTACGAGGCAGGCTTCCTCTGGCACATGCGCTTGATGCCAGTCTTCCCCCCATCAATCGAAAACTTTGGTGCCCTGTTGTCGGGCTTTGTCATTGATCCTACACCGAGACTGCAGAGCACGTTGACAACCATGTATGTTTTCAGTACCTACCGTAAGCTGTACGACTACATGATACCCACACTCTTTGAATCCGGGCAATCCAAACTCGCTCGGTCTTGGAGGAAGAAGCTCCTCACATTTCAGGATGTTCCTGAGACGTCCAAATCACAGCCATTTCTTCAATTCCTTGCTCGATATTACCCTAAATTGCCATTGGCAAAGAAGGAACTCGACATTGCTGGACTTGATGAAGCTACTGCCAGGGAGATTGAATCTCGCGACTGGGCAGAGTTTAGAACTTCTGAGCCTGCTGGGATATATAGCGATACCTTCACTGCTCAATGGTTTGCAACTTCCTGGACCTCTGCGGAATTTGCCATCAATCTCGTTCACAAACTTGGAGTTCGCATCATTGGGCCAAAGTCCCTCCAGTCTCTCGCCCTTCGTGAGGAAGACGCTCTGGGGGTTTCCGACCGCATCACCCAGATTGAGAAGCTGGGAATTACGATTCAACCGCGGATATACAACAAAGCTCTTGTCATTTTTGCCAAGCAACGTGAAGAGGATCTTCTTGCTGAGCTCTTACGCTGTGACATCCACCCAGACGAGTTTGATGATATCGACTCAAGAGAGAGGCTCATGGCAGCGTCTGTGAAGCAGCAGGATTGGAAGCGAGAACGATTACTCCAGGGAATTGAATGGGCGATCGAGGATAGACCTTCGTCTCGCCAACTGAATCAATTGCTTAAAAGAACCTTGGCAAGAGAAAAAGGAATCGGGAAGGCGAGATTGGTGCTTGACCGCATGGAAACTTTGAAAGTGCCGATGGCACAGAACAATTCAGCTGCTCTTTTGGAACGTGCATTCCAAGACCTGAGATGGTTTCCAGTGACGCGCAAGGCATACTTTGACGGCCACAAACAAAGTCCTACCCTGGATAGAGCCATCAACATCATTCGAAGGGTAGCCTGCCATGACGTTGCGATACCCCTCAACTACTGGAAGAAGCTATTGTACAATCTTGGTAGGCTGGGGCGATTTCATGAGCTCCAACAACTATGCTTGGAAATTGTCCAGCTGTACAGTTCATCCCCTGGAGGGTTGATCCCAGTGCATCGGTACGACTTACCCAAAGGTCCTGAAAAAGGGAGTGAGTCTGCAATTATAAGCAAGTTACAACTGAGCGGGCGCCGGACGAGTAAGTTGCCAGAGATCATTGGATCCTCGACATCGGACGATGGGAATCAGAGTGGCCCTTATTCGGAGGAATTCTGGCGAGCTGAGATGGGAATCAAGTACAAAGGGCCTAAGGACCGCTCCCCGGAAAGAAAGATGGATGAGAATAATTACCATAGCCATTATCCGGAAGAGTTCTGGAAAGCTGAAATCGGCGAGAAGCACAAAGACCCCGGGAGCATTGAAGCATTGAAATCTCGGGCGGATCAGACGACAACGCCAAAGAAGCAGCGGATCGATAAGGAATATATACCTGCGGACCTTCCCTTCTCGCACCGGGAGCATCCAGTGCAAAGGATTTTCGACCCTAGACTTCAGCGTGCCATCGTCAGATGGGGCTTTGATCAGACCCTTGGTTCTGAACCATCTAAGCCTTCATTTATGGAGATGGCTGAGACAGGACTCGCAGACTTTGACGTTGCCTGCGGAGTATATCTTTTAGCAACTCTCCGCGACGAAGGCGTATTGATCGACAAGCAAGTGATTCGATCTGCCATCTTGTCACGACTGGCTGTCGCTCAAGTGCCTGGTCGTTCGAGGTTTCGGGGGAGGGACGTTCAGGAGCTCTCGGCAGGTAACATCAAGGCTCTGGTGGATAAAGCTTGGGGCTCTGAGATTTTGCCCCCAATTGCAGAGCTACTTCGAGAGCTTGAAAGGCAAAAGCCGGCGTTATGGAGTCGTTACCCCAGGCTCTTCCAGAAGGCGTACGATGGGGAAGAAGAAGATTATGAAGACTTTGAGGATTTTGACGAGATCGAATCAGAAGACAGGAGACGTTAGGACAGGTCTATGCCAATTAATGTATAAAATAAGATCATGCTACAAAAAAACCCGTAACTCCATATACATCAATGCCATCCCCCTCATAAAGTGCTTTACATAGTGGTGTTACACGCGAAGAGGACGCCGCGGGTATCCTGATATCTCTGATCCTTGAACGCCTCAGCCGTGCTTCTTGGGCTTAATCAGCAACAGAATAAATAATCCTGCAATGATGAGAATAAGAAGAAGAATGATCTTCCGCTTCGTTGACTTCTTCTGATACCCAGATGCCACCTTGAGCTCTTTCTCCGCCCCCTTGACATCCGTGTTCATGCGTTCCACGTTGTAGTCTATCCTGTCAAGCATAGTGCCCTGATCGATAACCATGGTCTGAAGATCTCGGAAAAGGTCTGATAGCTCGATGATGCCTTGGGCAATATCCTCAATCTCTTGTTCTCGCTGTGCTATTGCGGCATCATTGGAATGCAGCATCTTTTGCTGGGCGGTCGCCTGAAGCGTTGATTGCGAGAAGGACCGGTCAGCATCGGATTCTTGCATTGAGGGGTCGAGATACGAGCCCGGTTGGGGAGTGGTTGATCGTTCGCCGCCAGGGCTTAGAGAGCCGAGGCCGCCCATACCGCGGAGCTCTGAAGGATATGTCAGTGTCGTGTTCATTAATGATATCACGCCGTTGAAACCGGGGACAACATACTCTTGAGATATGCGCTCTGCTTCTTCCGGAAGTTTGCGCTTGCATCTTGAACCCTTGTTGCTAGCGATATTTGTATGTTCTTGGCCATAGTCTCCTCGGCAGAGCTGATGGTCCCCGACTGTTTCGATTCTCGCACCATTTGTTCTACCCGTTGGATGCATCGATGGCAGTCATGAAAGCCCTTGGTAATCTCCTGAGTAAGCTTCTCGATTTGTGCCTCCTCGGCCCGCTTAGCATCATCGTCGTTAAAGCCAGGCAGCACATGCTTCTGATGAAGCTTCTCCAAGCTCTGACCCTTGGTAGCAATATTGGCAAGCAAGTCCGTTATCTCGTCGGAAACGTCGGCCCACCGAGGCGGCAGCAGGTCCATCTCAATTACGGCGTCTCCATCGTCCTCGAATGCGCCGGCCGACAGCAGGCCGCGGCGGTCGTCGGGCGCATAGCTGCTCGAGTAGGCGTCGGAGAAGGCACTGCCCCCCGATGCGCCGGCGCCGTATTTGCTGCGCTGCGGTGGATGGTGCGCGTACGACTGCCGGTAGGAGATGTAGCTGCGTCGACGTGTGAGCATCAGTCGGTTGGGGAGGTGCTGGAGATGGCTCGGGGGCTTACAGGTTTGTGCGGTCTCGCCACATGGCGGACGCAGGAGTGGATCGTAGCGACCGTCAGGACGAAGACTGAGAGGCAGTGGAATGGCAGAGGGTGAATCGCAGAAGGAGAGTCATGGGCCGGGTGTCGTCGTGGATAAATAGTACATTGGATGGATAGCTTCTGAAAGAGGTCGTGGATCGCAAATGGAGACGGGACGTATTGGGGTTGGTTCACTATCTGCTGGCTGCATTACGACACCAGCGACAGGGGGTTGTCCACGGGCGTATGACAGGACCTCGACTTCGAGTCTGATGCTAGAGGGGCCACACAGTGCGAATTTCGGCTCTCGCCGGTTGCCTGAAGCTTTCATTTACTCACTGGAGATCGCCTAAAGTCGCTACAGCCACAGAATCTTTGACTGTGTGAGATACAGTGAAAAGGAAAATTTTAACTGTGCAGGCTCCGAGGCGTTGGCCGTTGCGCGAGCCTCTGATGAAGACTGCTGGAGGCCGCATCCCACAGGCTGTCCGCCTATTTCTCCCCTGAAAGGCCCAGTCCCCGCTGCTGTCAGCTCCCCGACTCCCCACGAAGCTACAAACCCGAGCATCTTCTTGGCTAAGAGCCCCGCGACCTTACAACCTCCCCAAGTTATCCTTTTTTCGCGATCGACACCAACCTTTTCGTCCTTCTAACTTTCGCTGTCACCGCTATTCAATATGGTAAGTTGTACCTCACTCATCGGTACCTATAGGTCCTCGTCCCCTCCCCTCTGCGATCCCTTTTGACGCTGTTGTCATTGTTGTCGCCCTGACCCCGCCGTCGTCGATTAAGAGGGGTTGATGATGCTCGTGTTTTGGATCTTGAGGGCTAACCCACCCGTTACCTCAGGCCGACTCCCTCACCGAAGAGCAGGTCTCTGAGTTTAAGGAGGCATTCTCCCTGTTTGTAAGTCTTCCCCGGATAGCTCTTCACTGCTTGCCACCCCTGAGGTGCCCTTGCGCATGGCTAACCCTCCATCGCAGGACAAAGATGGCGACGGTGAGTGAGACTCCTCGTAACGCATTCCCTCCCCGATCTCCAGCTCGACCTGCCCCAAGGCCAGCCTTTCTCTCCAGATGCACGCTTCGATACCTCTCGACGCGAAGTCTACATATGTGACGGCCGACTAATGATCCGATTCAGGCCAGATCACCACCAAGGAGCTCGGCACTGTTATGCGCTCCCTAGGCCAGAACCCCTCTGAGTCCGAGCTTCAGGACATGATCAACGAGGTCGATGCTGACAACAACGGTACCATCGACTTCCCTGGTGCGTTAAACATACCCTTTCTTGATGTCGTGGACGCATATCAAACTAACACCGCCGATAAGAGTTCCTCACCATGATGGCGCGGAAGATGAAGGATACCGACTCTGAGGAGGAGATCCGAGAGGCTTTCAAGGTTAGTGTGACAGAGACTACACTGTTTGCCGACTAAGCTGACCTCTTTTCCTGTAGGTCTTCGACCGTGATAACAACGGCTTCATTTCTGCCGCCGAGTTGCGCCACGTCATGACCTCCATCGGCGAGAAGCTCACGGATGATGAAGTCGATGAGATGATCCGGGAGGCTGACCAGGATGGTGATGGCCGAATCGACTGTAAGCCGCCTGGAGATACCCATGCTAATTCCCCTTTCGCTAACTTGACTCTAGACAACGAGTTCGTCCAGCTCATGATGCAAAAGTAAGGAATGACGCTTTAATACCCGATCAACCGTACCGTCCACCGCGCCACCTGCACTTCCAGCCTCGGTCAGATTATCGAAGGCTGGAGTGTAGGTGTGGCGGGTAAGTAGGCGGTCACGGGGACTTCTTCTGCTTTCTTCTTGGCAAATTGCGAGCGATTCGGGAGGCATCTACGGACCGGTAGGGCTGACGTTGTGAGGATTGGTTTGCTCTGTATTCGCTTATTTCACAACTGCCTCATCTGCCATCGCTCTTTGGCCATGGCTCATGATAACAGAGCATCTTTCAACTGAAATATCGAGTTCCCCATTGCCCATTTTAGTGACTTTACAGATATTTCGCAGTCATGTGCATGGATGGAGTGTGCTGGTGTTGATATAGCCTCGTCGTCGCAAGAATCCAGCCTCGGCTAACGCCGACTTTTAAATGCAGAGAGCCTCTGCACTCACTGAGTTGGAGCTTGCAAGCTCAAATCTACGATTGACCAGAAAACCTGTCCTTGTGAAATCTCCTCGACAGTGTGCCCACACTCTCTGTTACGGCAGGGCCCGTGATGACATGGTATCCAATGGTGAGGGGCAGACCGATGACGGGACGGGAACAAAAGGCCCGGCACGTCCTCTATGATATGTGCCGAGCCCTCTCTTCAGCCCTACAGCACCACCCTGTTCTTTTGACCGCTGTGCGGCTGTAGTACTGGACCGCTTTTGTATCACCGAGCTCTGCAGGCCGGCTTGCTTATTTAATGGACGCAGCGTCAGCAGATTAAACAGGGGCATCAAAGTTGAGCGAGTTAGAACTCTTGCTTTAGAGGCAGCTGAAATGGACCGATAAGCCCTGGTTTGGAATAGGTGCCAATTTCAACATCGATAGCTGTCAAGCCTTGCTTCTTCTGGTATCAACTTGATTTGATGGGGTCAGATCGCCAATCGCTGCCCCCAGATGACAATCGTTCTTGTCAATTTCCGGAAGGGATGAGCCAGTGATTTGCGGCTATAGGCGTTTCTCCTTGGCGAAGACACTACTGGAGACGTGGAGGTTTAGGGGGAGGCTGGAGCATGCAGCAGGATCTTTGATGCTTATCGGTAAAAGGGGGGACGATGATAACTGTGCTGTAAGCACGTCAGCCATCAGGTCAAGGACGGTAGGTTATGGAGGGTTCATATAGGAAAGTTTGCGTAGAGCTGACATTCACGTCAGCCACCATCTCTCAATTAAACAACAGAAAAGAAGAACAAGGAGAAGAATTCTTCTGCTCGATCGAATTTACAGCTTTCGTCATTCTCCACATCCCGAAGAGTTGGATCAGCTCCAAGTGTGGCTCCTCCCATGCTAATTTCTGCATTTTCATTATTTCCATCATTAGTGTCAGCCACACTGGGGGAGAGTGCAGAAGCACCGTTGCCCGTCGTCGGCGCGCCCAGCTGAGGGCTGCTAAAGTCAGGGCCCCCGACATGTAAGCTTCAACTCGTGTCTTACCTTAGGAATTGTGTGTCTTCACAAGCTACCGCCAAAATGTTTGGCCTCCATCGCGTGCGAATCTGGATCGCGGTCGCCGCTGTCTGGGTGTTGGCCTTCGTGTACCTGCGACACAACCCGTCCCTGATCCAATTTGGAGACCAGGCGCAGGTACCTCGTCCGAAAAAAGCATGGACGAGGCGACCCGACAAGTATCCCGTCGATGCTCAACAGCTGGCCTCGTTACCGGCAGGGAATCCAAATATCAAGATACCCCAAATTCAGGTCAAGGCGCCGTCAGAGGACAAGACCGCCAAAGAGCGTCGTCTGGCTCGGCAGGCCGCCGTCAAGGACAGCTTTGAGCATAGCTGGAAAGGGTACTCTGATAACGCCTGGATGCACGATGAAGTGACGCCTTACAGCGGTAAATACAAGGACCCCTTCGGTGGATGGGCCGCGACCTTGGTGGACTCACTCGATACATTATGGATTATGGGCATGAAGAAGGAGTTTGAGAGGGCTGTTCAGGCTGCCGCCGACATCGACTTTACGAGGACCAAGCAACCAACCATTAATGTCTTCGAAACTACCATCCGTTATCTTGGAGGTTTCCTTGCGGCCTATGAGTTGAGCAACAAAAAGTATGGCATTTTACTTGCCAAGGCCATCGAAGTTGGTGATCTTCTCATGTGCGCCTTCGACACCCCCAATCGCATGCCCATCACTCGGTGGGAATGGAAACGGTACGTCTCCTGAGGTTTCCCCTGCAATCTTGCATGAAATTAACCGAGTTTCTCTTAGATATGCTGGCGGTGCCGACCAGGTCGCTCATCAGCAGGTACTGGTGTCTGAGATTGGGTCCATGAGCCTAGAGTTTACCAAGCTATCCCAACTAACTGGGGACATGAAGTACTACGACGCTATCAAGAGAATCTCGGACCAATTCGAGGCTGTTCAACTTGACACTAAACTTCCAGGCATGTGGCCGGTCGTTATCGATGCCTTGACGCCCGCCTTTTCTGGTGCGGATTTCACACTTGGAGGCATGGCAGACTCGGCATACGAGTACTTACCCAAGCAATACCTTATCCTGGGGGGTCAACTTGCGCAGCCGCGACATCTCTACGAGAACTTTATCCAAACCGCCAAGAAGCACCTTTTCTGGAGGGCGCTGACTCCGTCCAAAACCCCCGTGGTTGTCTCTGCCGATTTAACGGTGACGGATGGGACTGGAGATATTCCGAAGCACAAGCCGACGTACAAAGCTCAGCATCTGAGCTGCTTCACGGGAGGAATGGTCGGGCTAGCTAGTCGAGTCTTTGGCCGTGCCGAGGAGATGGATCTTGCCATTCAGCTGACCGATGGCTGCGTCTGGGCAAACAATGTTACTCAGACTGGCCTCGCTCCTGAGATTTTTACCTTCATTCCATGTGGTGGCCTAACAGGCGGTGATCCTGAAAAGGATTGTCGTTGGGCTGGAGGAAAGTGGTTTAAGGAGGTTGAGAAGCAGCATGCATCAGAATTCAAGGCGCCAGCTTCGGAGGAGGATGCTAAGAAATGGACCAAGCCAACCGTCCAGCAAGTCATTGACCGATACAACATCCCCAAAGGGATGACTGTGGTCAATGATGGCCGATACATGTTAAGACCCGAAGCTATCGAGTCCATCTTCATTATGTACCGGCTCACTGGAGACCCTGAATGGATGGAGAAGGCGTGGGTCATGTTTCTCCATATTGAGGAGGCAGCACGTACGGAATTTGGCTCATCAGCCATTGCCGATGTGACTAAAAAGAAGCCGGTAAAGATGGATAGCATGGAGAGCTTCTGGATGGCCGAGACGCTCAAGTATTTCTACCTCATCTTTAGTGACTTCGACTTGGTGAGCTTGGACAAGTGGGTGCTGAACACGGAGGCACACCCCTTGAGACGGCCGGATGTATAAGTTAATCGATCAGCTGGGGGAGTTTTCAGGAGAATCTGGGATAAGAAGGTTAAACCGTTGCTATTTGGAAAGAATCTATTATAGACCACGATGATAAGATAGGGAAGGGCTTAGAGGGCCTTCATATGTAACGTATAGTTGGACGCAATGAATGATATTGATCGATGCTCAGTGACGGGCCGTGGCTTATTCCGGGCCGTGGTCATCTCAGGAGAGATGGTTCCGCTTAGAGGGGTACGTACCTCTTCGCCGGGCGCCCATGCCCCACGTTGAAATGTGTCCGTCGCCGCAGCGCACACCGTCAGTGAACCAGTGCCAGTGACCTCCCATGTGTTTGGCGCATCCTGCTAAACAGCTGCCTTGACCCAAAGGGGAGCTCTTCATCAACCACAGCTTCGCCCACCTCCTCTGGCTCCTTCATCCGCCTGGCAGTTGATCGAAATCGAGCATTATTGGTCTCACTGCCGCTCGAATCCACCATCGCAACCCCTGGATAAGCATCGACAAGGCGGCCCAATCGCCGGGTCGTCCACTCCAAGATGAGTTCCTGTACGGCCACAACACCGTCTCTCCGAGACTTGCGATGCATCAACTGACCCTCTGGGTGCTGCAGTGAAACAGTTCATCCGCAATGTGCGTGCGGCGAAGACGATTGCCGACGAGCGAGCCGTTATCCAAAAGGAGAGCGCTGCAATCCGTGCCAGCTTTAGGGAGGAGAGCGCTGACCACAATGTCCGGTGCGTGGTGAAGATATAGCTAGCATGGCTAGATGTGGACTATTCATGCTTACTTAGGTTCAAGCAGGCGAAACAACGTTGCTAAGCTTCTCTACCTCTTCACACTTGGCGAACGAACCCACTTCGGACAGATTGAGTGCTTGAAGTTACTGGCGTCTCCCCGGTTTGCGGATAAGCGACTTGGACACTTGGCTACTAGCTTGCTGCTGGATGAGAATCAGGAGGTCTTGACATTAGTCACGAACTCGCTCAAGAAGTATGCTTTAACTACCCCCTGACTTTACTCGGCGAGGCGTTGACCTGACAACAGTGATCTCGGACATCCTAACCAATATGTCGTTGGTCTCGCGTTGTGCACGTTAGGCAACATTGCCTCGATCGAAATGTCGAGAGATTTGTTCCCCGAAATCGAAAACCTGATCTCAACCTCCAACCCCTATATCAGGAGAAAAGCTGCTCTTTGCGCCATGCGCATATGTCGCAAGGTGCCCGACTTACAAGAGCACTTCCTCGAGAAGGCCACACAGCTGTTGTCGGATAGGAACCACGGCGTGCTGCTCTGTGGACTCACCCTAGTCACCAGCCTGTGCGAGGCCGACGAAGAGGAGGGCGGAGAGGAAGGCATCGTGGAGAAGTTCAGGTCCTTCGTTCCCGGACTGGTGAGGACTCTAAAAGGACTGGCGACTTCAGGATATGCGCCCGAGCATGATGTTACGGGTATCACCGATCCATTCCTCCAGGTCAAGATCTTACACCTCTTGAGGGTGTTAGCCGTTGGTGATGCTGAAACCAGCGAACAAATCAACGATATTCTGGCACAGGTGGCAACAAATACCGACTCTTCTAAGAATGTCGGCAACTCTATCCTTTACGAAGCTGTCCGTACTATTCTCGATATCGAAGCCGACTCGGGCTTACGAGTTCTTGGTGTCAACATTTTGGGCAAGTTCCTGACGAACCGCGACAACAATATCCGATATGTGGCCCTCAATACTCTAATCAAGGTGGTTGCTATCGAGCCCAACGCTGTGCAGAGGCATCGAAACACCATCTTGGAATGTTTAAGAGACCCTGATATTAGCATCCGACGGCGCGCCTTGGATCTTAGCTTCACCTTGATCAACGAAAGCAACGTCCGAGTGCTGATCCGGGAACTTCTGGCTTTCTTGGAAGTCGCAGACAATGAGTTTAAGCCCACAATGACAAGCCAGATCGGCATCGCTGCCGATAAGTTTGCACCGAACAAACGGTGGCATTTCGACACCATGTTACGAGTCCTGTCGCTGGCCGGCAACTACGTCAAAGAGCAGATTCTCTCCTCATTCGTCCGACTCATCGCTACCACTCCTGAATTGCAGACCTATGCCGTTCAGAAGCTTTACATCAATCTTAAGAAGGACATTACTCAAGAGAGTTTGACTCAGGCCGGAGCTTGGTGCATTGGCGAATACGCTGATACCCTCCTACAAGGTGGCCAGTATGAGGAGGAAGAACTTGTCCGAGAAGTCAAGGAGCATGAAGTTATTGACTTGTTCTCGCTCATCTTGAATAGCAGCTATGCTACTCAAGTATCGACTGAGTACATTGTAACCGCTCTTATGAAGCTAAGCACCCGATTTTCCGACGCCTCTCAAATCGAGAGAGTACGACGACTTCTTCAATACTACCAGACGAGCTTGGATGTAGAGGTACAGCAGCGAGCCGTTGAGTATGGAAATCTATTTGCCTTCGACCAGGTCCGCCGAGGAGTGTTGGAGAAGATGCCCGTTCCTCAGATCAAGGAAGAGTCACGGGTCCTCGGCGCTGCTCCTACGAAGAAGAAGAATGCCAATAGGAAGTCGAGAGTCATCAAGCCGACAGAACAGGACCTGCTTGACATTATGGATGCCCCCGCCGCGACACCCTCGAATGGGCCCTCAACGACAAATGCAGATCTTCTCGCCGATATCCTTGGTGGCACTACATCTCCGGCTCCTACGTCCACTTCTCCCCCTCCGCAGCAATCCAACGTCTCATCGATCATGGATTTGTTCGGCTCTGGCCCTTCGCCAGGCACTTCATCTCCTGCACCTCACTCATCTAACCTTGATCTCATGTCCCCTGTCTCATCATCCACCCCGCAGCCACAGGCCCCTGCTGGGATCCCTTGTTACAACGCGAATGGTTTGAACTTGACTTTCCAGGTTCAGCGGAACGCCGAAGGTATAATCCAGGCCGTGGCCCGGTTCCAAAATATATCCGGAACTACCTTGTCCAACGTTGGGCTGCAAGCCGCCGTTCCCAAATCTCAAAAGCTGCAGTTATTAAGTATTTCTTCATCTGACCTCGCACCTGGGGCTGAAGCTACCCAGATGATGCGAGTATCCGGATGCAAGGGGGTAAGTTCAAATCTCTACCACACCACTTTAAACAGCTTACTGACGCTTCTTACAGCCACTGCGGCTGCGGTTGAGGATATCTTACTTGCACCCAACCGCTGGACAAGTCATGGATCAGGTCAACTGGACGGAGTCGTCTTGAAGGGGTTTCGAAAAGGATGTATATGTCTTTTGAGGCGCTTTTATAATGCATGGAGTGGTTATGGAATTACGGGGCAAGGTATAAGAAGACTGGAGAAGATAGAAGCAGCTCAGAGAAACTCGAACGTCTCTGCTAAAAAAGAGCCTTTATTCATACGTGTCAAGTAACCTTTAATAAAGCGGCTGTACAGTCGGTATGACAAACCGTTATTGGATCTCAAGGTTGACGGTGTGATTGAAGTTAGGATTAAGAGAGGAACTGGCGTTTTTATTGAGCAGCTCTGACGAGAAATATTGGCCTTTAGGTAGCTGGCATCGGGCGTAAGGCTCTGAATTATCGCTGGCTTCAAAGCTGGTGTTGTCTATCTAAGCAGTCTACATCTTACTCAGCCTTTTAACGATCAATGACCAAGCGCATGCCCCTCCAAACTAGCAGCTCTACGAATGCATCTTCCAGCTACTTCGGAGGGCAAACTTGAGGTCCTTCAAGAAATGATTATCGATGTTTCTGACAACACGAGTAATCTTTAACCACAGCAATTGGCCCGTTTCCAGTACGGTTAGGAGAATCAATTTGAGGCAAGTCCAGGGCTTGCCCCAAACAGCAATGTCGACAGAACGGACTAGCCATCTTGAACGAACAGCCCAAGAGCCACGAGATGAGGTAAAGGCGCAATCCCCTCATTACAGCATGATCAAATAGAGCTGAATTTACCAGAAACTGTATAAAGTATCTCTTGGCCGCATAGACGAGGTCAATGAACGGGTACGGCTTCTCCGCCTCACACTAGTATCTGGGCCTATAACGGTATGGAGGATAAGTGGTTATCCATCGTCCTGAGCCACCTACTAATATCACTTCAGTTCTTTCCGGGCCAGTGGCTTGATACTTTTGTCCCAGGCATTCCCAGAGCGGGGGGCTTTACAATAACCTCTCCTCCCTCCGCAGCATCAGCCTCCAACTCTCCCTACCTCGAACTTGCCATTCAGCAGTCACCGGACAACCCGCCTGCCGCATGGCTTTGGCGGCACAAACATGAGATCCTGGGTTCGACGCTCCAGATTCGCGTCGGCGGGAGTTTTACCTTCCCACCTCCTGCTATGACGTTGGAGCAGATCCGCAGGGTCGTATTTGTTGCAGGCGGCGTTGGCATAAATCCCTTGATGAGTATGCTAAGTTACTTAGCCGAGGCCGAGTCTGATATTGATGTTCATGTCTTATATGCTAGTAAGCTTCCTGAAAGGGGTGTTGGGGAGGTTTTGTTTGTACGCAGAATTGCAAGGCTCTTTGAACAGGGGAAGCTCAAGGGACCTCTTCGACTCTTCGTGACAGATTCGCAACGCGATGGGGAATCAATCAATATGGAGGATCAGCTGAAGGGATTGCTGGAACGAGCCCGAGCCGACATTCAGGCCCGCCGGATTACCTCAAACGATATAGCAGAGGCAGTGGGCTTGGACGGCCGAGACTCTACTTTGACATATATCTGTGGACCTCCTACGATGACGGACGAATTAGTCGAGGTGGCTACATCGCAAGATGGGATCGGGCTTGAGAGGCGGCGGGTTTTGACGGAGAAGTGGTGGTAGGTTAGTTTCTTGGACTCGTACGGCTGCTGTCTGGCAATGGATGGTCTCGGTGCGGGCTTCCAAGTCAAACTGACAGCTGAATCAGAGGATCATAAAACTACAATGCACTATTTCACACATACTAATCCCAATGCTGACTTGGGTAACCTGTTACACGCATATCAAAAGGTTGCCGGATGTTGGTCGAGCTCGGCGCTTCTGGTATTACACTGCTAACCAGCATGCACGAATCACAGCTAAAAGGGAAGGTATTGGACTCTTGAAGTAGGTACCCAGGTTATCACTGAATTGTTTTGTTGCGCCGTGGTATCAGAAATCGTAGCCATCCATCATCCATGAACCGACCCAAGCCAATCCTACACAACCGTCTCTGATCGAAACTGAGCATCTTTCCCTCACCTGTCATTTTATGAAAAGAGGTCTTCAGCCTTCTGTCTCCGCTTCGATCGCGTCCCATCAAATAGCTCCTTTCCCACATTCCCACCTCCAAACCGATCTGGGAACAGCTCCCGAGCACTTGCCCCTGATGCCGCGCCCTTGATGGTGAATCCCCCATCCTCTGTCCGCTGGCTCGCTAGACCTCGGATGTTGAAAGCACCATTCTTCGGGGCATCAGGGATAGCCACGATCTTGGGTCGGTCTTCCTCTTTAAGGCGGGCCGAACCAATAGCGCGTTCGAGCTCGTCCAAGCGTCTTCCTCCGTCGCCTGAACCTTTGGTTGGGAAAAGTTCTTTAGCCCTGTTGTCATTTGATATGCGGTCCTTTATGGAGCGAGCCCTCGTTCTATTCCGTGCTGAGCTAGCTCGCTCGCTCATGCTGTCGTCGCCGTCAATATCCCGCATTGGTGAGGCCGACCTATTGCGACCAGATCTCCTATTTCCAAAAAGCTCTTTGCCTTGATTCTCTCGAGCATACGATCGAGGGCGATCATCGATATCAGACTTGCGTCTGGAGGCGCGGGGCGCATCATCGTACATGCTCGCCTCAAATGTCTCCACCTCGTCGTCTGAGTCTCGTCTTCTCCGTCCTCGACTCCTGCCATAATCGCTCTCCCGCTCTCTATATCTTGACCGGTTGTCTCCTTGGCGCCGTCGTCTCTCCTCAGGGTCATGTTCAGGGTGAAGAAGGTAGTAACGACTGCGGAGCGCTGCACCGGCCTCCTTCTTATCGCTCTGTACCGCAAAGCGCACCTGGAGGGAGATTTCGGGCTTTCCTTCGACGGGTTTCGCGGGAAGTGTCTCGCCGATAGCGAGGGCTGTGGGATCGGCGATCTCGACGGTGCTGAGCGCAACAATGGCGTCGCGCGCGATGAGTTCGGAGCTGAAGAGGAGGTTTGCGGAGGAATCGTCGATCCATTCAACCCTCTCGACGCCGCCGAAATGTGACTTTACGTATGCCTTGATGTCATTTGTGTGTAGCGTCTCTAGGCCGCGGATGTGCACTTTATTAGGGACAATGGTGGAGGATTCGTCGGTGGTAGTAGTCGGTCCATCATCAGCGACCTCGCCAGGCTCCTCTACCTCCTCGGTTTGCTGAGCTAGATGTCAGTACGACTGCGCGGAAGGCATTTAGACGATAGCATACCAAGATGTCGTCGCCGCCAAAGTCCGCAATGGGTGCATCGAGTGCCGTGTGGACGGCATCGTCCATCTCGATATCCAGATCCATCCTTGTCGCGTAGGCCGAGATTGTCGGACTGAATTCGGAAACGAACGAGGTCTGAAATTATAAAAAACAAAGGTAAGGTGGAACAAATTAGGGCTTAGAAAGATAGAGCAGCGCTCTTGAAGTCGCAATCGCGAGTATATAGAAAGAAAACGGACGAAGAAGCTGCGGTAGCTGGCTCATGACAGAGTCGAAGCAAGTTCAGTTGGCGGGCCTGTGCTGTTGGTGAGGCTCCGCGCTGTGAGGCTGGTAACTCCACTATAACTGGAACGAGCGGCGCCTAATAATGTCAAGTCAATGCACGCCTGCCGGGGGGTAAGTTCCACTAAAACTCCGGTGGCCTCTCTAAGTCTCATCGAGCTTACCTTATTTCCCCGTTTCTTAAAGTGTTACTCCACAATGAACTATCGGCGATATCTTGTTAAACTTGTCAGCCCAGAGCCAAACTCCTCCATTACTTTGGGCTGCTGCTCGACATTGAAGGTGGCTTGAGGCGAGTTGGTCTGGTCGCAAGAGCAGAGTGCGGCCGTTCGGGGCTGCGTCAAGATGGAATATCTTCCAAAGATTCCCCGCAGTCAGCCTTAACGACAACCTAGAGGCGGCTACCAGGCTGGGCCTCAATTCGCAGATACTTGACCCTTGCATCTAACAAAATGGGCATACACTTCTAGCAACTCTGATCTCGTGTCTCTCTCTCTTTCGCATTTGCTTTATTTCGCGAAGTGCCGCGCTCTCTCAGCTCATTAGAGCAGAAATATGCTATAGTTCTACAACGCCTCATAGATCCCCTCAGCATCACCTCCGCCGCCTTGGCGTTCGCTGGCATCGTTCTCAAGTCCTCGATCAAGGCTAGAAACTATGTTGGCGACATACAGGAGGCTCCACGGACGATTTCAGATGTTGCCGAAGAGATCCAGACTATCGAAGTAGCACTTCGCGAGGTCAACAATGCCATCAAGCAAGATCCCCACGGGATCGACCGTTTCGAACTTGAGGAAGTGTTCGCCGTTGCAGTTAAGGGATGTCATGCAACGCTCATGTGCATCAATAAGGAGTATGAGCACCTATTCGGACGTCGGGACTGGAAGGCTAGGCTTTTGGTCCTGTGGAAGGAGAATGATATGGCGGGGCTTCTGGGCCGTCTAGATCGCAAGAAGGCGAGCATCGGCATCCTTGTTCAGACTCTAAATCTGTGAGTTATTATATTTGCGCCTTGGTGCTCCATCTCGTTACCGCTTTATTCGGATGAATTGTACTGACTCAGTTCAAGCCGGTCGACGCAGGAAATAAGAGCTTGCCTCACCAAGAATCAGCAGACTCTGGACTTCGCAAAGCAGGACCTCTGCGACCTTATGCCTTCATATCCTGGCTGCCATGCTACTATCCTCGAATCTCTGGATCAGGATACGGTCGATAGTCTCCTCGGAGACAGGGATTCATATCTTAGCAACACTGAATTCGACTTTGACCTAGAGCTTATCAACACCAAGGCGTACAAGCGGGCACTAGCGAGGCTACAAGCCACTAGTCGAAGGCGGAAAGGAAAACAGAGATATGAACGGACGGGCTCTAAGGGATCTCGTTACTCGTCATCACATGGCTCTGACACTGAAGGCTCGGGTAGCGTGTTATCTTGCGTGCCCGAAGACGTCGAGGTAACATCGGAAGACCTAATTGACCTGTCTTATGAGCCCGTTCCTATACAGCCCCCGGTTATCCCGACATCCACTCCGCACCCAGATTTAGAAGGACTTTATTTTCCCTCTTTAACAAAGATGGAAGGGGTGCCAACGACTTCCCCCTCCCTCGACCCCATGCAGCCCGACGCCTGGGGAGGAGCCCTTGCCCAGTTTACCCCCAGACTGGGCCGATACTCGCATCACCGCGTTTCATCTCAGGCGTCTGCATCACAGGAATCTAACGGGCATGTACAGACAACAACGCCAGTACCGATCACACAGCCTCCTTATACCCGATCATCCTCTCCAATGCCCGCAGCCCAAACCCCTGGAAAGACTCCAGAGGGAGGCCAACAGTACACCCAAGTAATTGGTCTGGCGATAGCTCGGGAGGTCTTGGGACCAATGTTCAGTGTGCCAACAGTAAAGTTCCTACTCCCGTATGCATCTCAGATATCGCGGAAGGAGTGGGAGGTAATAAAGGCCATATGTGGCGTCTCCCAGCGAGCAAGCCAGGACTTGCAACATCTTAGCATATTGTTAGAGAATTTCGGCCCGAAAGCGCTAGCTCACAAAGTCCTCGTAGTTCTTGATACTCCTGTATCTCTGTCCTCGGCTCGTCTTCAGAATTGCCAGGAGGAACTACCCACTGGGCAAACGGGTATTGCGGAAAACAGTGCTCCAAAACATTTACGAAAAGCTACTGCCGTGGAGGATCCGTCCGGATTTTGGCCACCAGCTGAGGGTTCACGGTACAATCTTCAAGAACCTTATAATAGCAACACATGCAACAATGATACCTGGGTGCTCCCCAAGACGAAGGAACTTGAATGTGTAACGCTCCCAGACATTCCCGCTTCTCCGCACCGGTTGACGTCGACCGCTTCTTCTTTGGATGGTGTGAATGGGTCGATGACATCTGGAGCGTCAGGTAATGCCCAGAATGGCAGTCCTGATATGGAACCATCAGATGCCCGCTCTTCATCCCAACGAGTTTTCCAACGAGACGATGGCAGTAACGATGGTAGCGTCGACAGCAGTGCTGTGCCTTCACTAAAACCTCTATCAGTACGAGAATGGGCGGGGGCCTGGTTCTGTTCTGATGCCCCTTGGACTACGTTGAAGCCGAGATTGAGGCTACATCACTGCCAGACTTGTCGTGATCAGACTATATACTCGACAACTTCCAGGGCGGTATCTCATCTAAGGGCCAACCACTTCGGACCCGACACTGACCTTGATACTCTCCTTGAATGGTTGGTATCCAAGACTCCCATATCCAGGGCAGATCAAGACCCGGATTCCTCCAGCAATTCAAAGGATCCAACTGAGCTCACGGCAGTCAATTCGAAACCTACCGAGGGCGAGTCGACCTTCTCTATTCCCGACGACGGCACTCCAATTACGATTCACACCAATGGCCGCAAAGCCAGCCGTTCCCAGACTTCGCTATTAATCGAATACTTTGAAAGCGGGAAGGATTCTTCCACCAAGGGCGAACGAAAACCGAGTGTTAGAGTTCGTCTGACTCCCTCAAAAAAAGATAAAGGCGTGCACCTCCAAGCTACCAAGGGAACTCGCAAGCCTTCGCACACGAGGCGGGTCTTCCTTGGTCAACCTCGCGACTCCGATTTCAACAAGGCCGAGGACGCATTCGCATATGCTTCTTCAACTAATGATTCCAACTTCGAAACATACCCCATCGATATCGAGACTGATCACGGTCGTCGACCTCGTCGTTCCCCCAGTCCTATATCAGTGGTTGACGCTTCTTCACAGCCACTGGACCCAGTCGCACCCGACTTGGAGCCTAGATATTCTAGAAGGCGCCACAAATATGGCTCACATGTTCGCCAGTCCACCTTCAACAACCCAAAACTCCTAGAAACGGTTGAAGATACAATCCGAAGGCTGATCCTTCCCGATTTAGATGCACTGAAACGAGAGCAGAGCTAGCACCAACAGCACAGTTCATTGACCTCATCAGTGACTATGGTATCACAAGATGATGCTTCCTGAGCAATACAATGCCATAGACTATACCCAGCAGAAAGCCCCCGCCAGTGGCGGAGGCACGCTGAAAGCTACTTGTCAACCAAACCAACCGCAATGCTGAGTTACGGAGCAGGTCGGCGACCTCTCCGGAATTGTCAATGTCGTGAATGACGATCTTTTATACGTGCTTATGGATTACTTCCGCCATCACCAGGGAACGACGCAGCCATGAGCGGGCCAGAGGGCAAGACTGCCAGTGGCCAAGCCGTTCACTCGTCATGGGAGAAGCTCAATACGCAATGCCGGCTATCAATCCTTGTTGCCCCAGCTATGAGATTGAGATCAGAGCCGGCAGGGTTGCCCTTCGCTTATATTCACATCCATCATGATACCATTTACGCAGAAAATGATACCACGGGATAAAAACATGTCACCGACTTTTGACTGACAAGAAGCTGTTCGTCGGAGAATGATTTCACCCACATGAGTTTTAATCCTGATCTTCCTTAGCATACTACCTTTCTCGGACTTGAGGGTATTTGAGCAACAGGACACAGGATAATATCATATAGCCTAGCGAGCTTCCTATTATATACAGACACCATATCTTTGGGTATATCAACCAGCCCTTTTCTTCTATACTTCTCTAAGTCTTGTAATCAGGGGTGCCGAAAAGAGCGGTTCCCAGGCAGGCCGAATCGACTCCCTACATGACAAAACTCCCATATCAACGCCTTAGCATGCCTATGACAAGTGTGAACCATTCGCCTCAAAGTTCCCAAAACGCATCCTCTATGTCCGAAATCCATTTACCCGAATGCCCAAACCCGTATCAAACCCGTGGCCTTTTATCGCGCCGTCTCTACTCCTCGTCGAACCTCGATTAGCCCTGTCTTGCAAGTCCGAGGCATCTTTCTGGGACCTTCGCTCTCATCGAGGGCGGAGGAACATGAGACTTCTGACACACCTCGTTTGAGAGACGTAAAGGGGGCGACGATATCGCCTGCTGATGGTGATCCTTCATCCTTCTCACCATAATCATGATTCATGTGGTGGGAGTCTTGCCCCTTCTCTTGATCTAGAAAGATATCGTGCTCCCATGCCGACTCAAGTCCTTCTAGGTAGACTGGTGATCGCTTCAGGAAGTTCCATGAGAGGGTATCTTGTACCATAGCGATATATAACGAGTCCATCTTTCCATTGGGGGTGCAAACGGCGCAGTGCTCCCGAAGAAAGTCCATGTTATATCGATCCTGGATCAGTCTAGGTTCTAGCTGCCGCAGCATTGGAAGGCCTTGAAGCTTCTCAGCGTCACAGAGTTTGGCCTGCAACGGCATCCATGGCCGGCCCTGTAGGAGAGACTCGAACGCTCGTGATACTGCCGTATGGAACGATTCTGCATCGGTGCCCTCTACAGCGACCATCCGATGGAGGCCACGGGAGAGGCACCTCATGTACGCAACAGTATCCTTTTCGAACGGGAAAGGCTGTTCTTTGAATGGCATAAGGGATATGTGGACGGTCCATCCACTTGATAGTGAAGATGGTGGGGGATATTGTACAACCGTACTGAGCGCCGAGGTAGGCGGTCGGTATTGTTCGTTGATAGTAAAGGTTGGGATCTGGCAGGTATTGGGATTCGAGTTCCCAGGATCGGCATCCTGAGGGGGTGACATTAAGAGCTCGGCGCTCTCCAGCTTCTCGATCCTCTCTTCTAGAATTTCATCGCTGTCCAGCAACTCCAACTGCCTGTTGCGCAAGTCTTCAACCTCCTTGGTAGTCTTAGTCATGCGCTCGGTCTGGGCTTGGTAAAGGTCTTCCAAATTCTTCATGCGTTTTTGCAACTGTTCCACAAGTTGCCAGGCGGCGCAGATATTACGGTAGGATCCCTTGATTTCGACCATGGCTTCCTCGCGGTTCTTATCAACGGTCTCTTCCAGCTCGCTCACCCGGCTTACAACGTCACAGAAGCGGTCATGGTCGCCTTGTTGCACATGGTCCTCAAGTTGTTGCACCCTTTCCTTGACGGTATCGATCTCGGCCTTGTTCTTGCCCGGTGAGGGTGCGTCGGCCGAGGCGACATGATAACAAGAGAGATGGCCACATCGGCATGTAGCACCAGGTATGGACTTGTTGTGATCGAAACCCATGCAACCGCATCGTTGGCCCTTCAACTCAGGGAGGGTCAGGATATAGCGGCATTGGCCCTTGGGCAGCTGGGCGTCGTCGTCGTGCAGCGCGGGCGCTGCTGGCAGCGGAGAGTTGGAGGCAGAGGGCGGCATTGGGGTTCGAATCCGTAGAAGCGAAACCTAGATGTCGAGAGACAACGGCGTCGTCGAGGTGTTTGGTCCATGGAACGGTCGGCGGTAACGAAGGAAGAAGAGATCCATCAGAGAGAGAGAGAGACCCGACGTGAGATAATGGAGAAGAAGAGGAGTCCGGTATCGATCGAGGGAGGTTCCCGCAGGAGCTGGGACTGGGACTGGGGAACGGACGCGCGGGCGGCTCTAATCATAAGGCAGGGCGATGTCGAGATTCGAGGGCCAGGGATGATGGCTTCAACGATTCCGGCCGACCGTTGATAAGAGGGTACCCGGATAGCCCATTCTCGCATGCGTGAGAGAGGGTATACTGTGGCACAACCGCGTATCAAGCTAACTGGCACTCTGTGGATACCTGCAGACGTTATCAATCCATGAGTGAGGGCGACCCACGAACCACGAAAAGCCAGACCGATTGCGCCCGCAGCGCGACAGATGGCATCAGAGGGAAAAGAACTCCCACGTCGAGACCCGCCAGAAGTCTCAAGACCCGCTGAAGTGACAAAGGGAACCCCCCACTCTAGCCGAATCCATTGGGTCACTTTTGCCTTCAGAACCCCCAGAATCAGGGACCCAGGAGGCCCACGAGAGACCCATGGACGACCCAGATAGCAGCAGGGTCTTGATTTGTTGCAACGGGCGTACGATCCATTCAGCCCCCCCCTGCCCTGGCCCGAGAAAATGGCGGCAAAATTTTCCCTTGAGTTGCCTTGGCTCGTCTGGAGAGTTGGGGGCGGGCTGCAAGTCCTGCCAGTCAGTGCCACCCAGTGGCCACCCAGTGGCCACACGGGGTCGCGCAACGGGCGGCGGGCGTTCTGATCGGTCTATCTCTGCTGGGAGGCGTACAGGACAGTATCTCGAGATAAGGTACGGTAAGCTCTTGGGCGTTGTGCTTCCTTCTGCTCCTGTCCGTGGTCCTTCGCTCAAATTAGTGTCTGCCACTGCCTCTCTCCTTACTCAAGGATGGATTGTGAAGGGGCCCCCCGATCGACAATAACGACAATAGACCGATCAAACTCAGCGGGCCACGCGCTGATTATTTGATGGACCATATATGTGTGGGGGTGGAACCTTTCTAGACACACAGCAACCTTTCTGGCTTCTGGCGGCGCGCCCGGTCCGATCCTTGGTACGAGGGCCTAGTCTAGCAAGTCTAGGTCTCCCGCAGGCCCTCCGTCACTCTCTCCGTGCTAATCTGTACAGGTGTGCTTATTTCCTCCAGCTGTGGGAGAGAGTCTTGGGGCGCCTTGGGGCTACTTTTGGAGGGGGGGAGTAAGGGGGGAGCCTCCCGCAGACCAGGAGGGGCACCTGTTGGCGTGGTATGTTGGACGGCCATTTGCTCGGCCACTGTAACTGGAGTCGTGTTTAGCCGTTCGCAGCGACCTACATGAGCGCTGGACCCTGGCCCCGTGGAACCCCGTTGCTGATAGGAATCCATAAAGGTGCTTGCTTGGTTGCTTGGGTGTCGTGGGTGCTTGGGGTGCTTGTGTGCGGCGGGCACACGCGAGATTCCCGGCGAGTCGCCCTCAGTCGTTACGCCCACGTGCATCCGACAGCGGAAGGGGTGGCATAGTCAACCAGGTCTCGCGATTCTTATGCACTCTGGCGGAGTCATAGCCAACGAGAAATCCCGTTCAACTGAGTCAAAGCCTCAGATCCGACACTGCGATTCCGGCCTCTCACAAAAGGCGCCTCCACGGGCTCCAGCCAAGGCTCCAGCAGTCATGGGCAACTTTGACCAAGCCGTGACCTCTTTGCTCGACACTTATTCCAAATGTCTGGCGTTACTCAAGGGGTCCGGTCTTGATTCTCAGGGCCGCTCAAGTGAGTCCCCCGTGCGGCTGGCCAGCTCCCTTCGCTCCGACCAGGCTAGTATTCGTCGTACATACTCGTCTAGGCGCTCGCAGAATGGCGCGCGTTTCGACAAGGGCGATGGTGAGTGCAGTGAATCATAGGGCGAATTGTCATGGATAGATTGTATCTAAAGCCTGCCCAGCTGCCGCCCGATCCTCCCTGAGACGGGTTATCAAGAGGCTCACGGCGGCCCTGGCTGACGTGGTCCGGACGCTGTCCCGGCGCCAGCGTCACTCGGTTGACTACGATTCGCTCATCTCGTTATCAAGAGTTTCGAGTGTAGATGCCATTCGCACCATCAATGACCTGGCAAGCCGCGTTGGATCTGAGGCAGGCTCCCGACGTAGTGCGGTGAGCAGCCGGGGCGGGCCAAGATCCCGGCCTCATCATCATCGTCATTCTCAGCGAGATGATGGAATGAAAAGCAACAACAGCGGCTCCGCAAGCTGGTCAGATCATCGTCGCCAACGTAAACCCCAACCCCGACGCCAAAGCTCCACAGCCAGGAGCTTTAAGAGTTCCAAGAGTTCCAAGAATTCCAAGAGCATCAAGAGTCCCAAGAGTTACCAGAGAGCACAACATCGGGAAGAGACCAGTGGAAACAGAGTGTCCATGCTCACCATGTCCTCCGACAGCACGAAACTCGGCGAGATCAGACGGCGACTGTCAAGGCTGGGGATGGATCCAGCATCAAGGGTCACGTACCCGCTCTATGCTTATCGACCCGAGGTCAAGGAAAAGAAAAAGTGGTGGGGCTTACTTGGGGGTCGGTGATATGAGCCTTGATAATACGTACAAGCAGGAAATCAAGCGCTGACCCTTTTAGTCTTTGACTCTCGTGGGCTTGATGCTGGCGATGAAGCAGGCCGAGATACTAATGATTTGTGATGCTCCATAGTTGCACCGTGTTAATAGCTGTGAAGACTGTCTACAGTCACTGTAGATGCTCCTAACCCGGGACCTAACCTTTAATAAGGGTAGCCAGCCAAGCCAGCCTGGAACTAACACTCATCAAAGCCACAAGGCCAGAGAGCCACACAGCCACAGAGCCACAGAGCCACAAATGGCAGCAAAGTAAAACCAGGAATTGAGCCCCGCGGTCCAAAAATCCAGCCCACCTGAGATGAATTGCCCCGCTACCTTTGGGTACGTGACCACAGACGGCCACGACATCGACTGGTAACGCAAGTGTCTCCAACAAGGTCAAGATTCAGCACATGTTTACCGTACATCTTGCCATATCTCAATCTTCCCTCAACACTCTCAGCTTAGGGATGCATCGGCCTTTATAGCGTCATGCCTCAAGATCCCGCAGCCGTCCTCAGCTCCCTGCTGCGCGCCTCCTCCATCGCCGACCATGAGGAGGTCCTAAGGGCCACCGACGCCGCTCTCAAGGCCAACAGAGCCGATTTCACAAGCCGTCACACCCGAATCGTTGCTCTTCTGAAGCTCGACCGCTATGATGATGCCCTACGCGCCATTGCAGAAGGCGGAACCAAGCTCAGCGCCATGTGTGGCCTCGAGAATGCATACGCGCTGTACAAGACTGGACAGCTAGAAGAGGCTACCGCTCTCCTTCAGGCTACAGGCCTAGGCAAGAGGGGCTTTACACATGTTGCCGCTCAAGTAGCTTACAGGGCTGAGAGGTTTGACGAGGCTACAACCATCTACCGTCGGTTGTTGGACACCGACGATAACCTTGATGAAGAAAATGACTTGCATATCAATCTTCGCGCAGCATCTGCGCAGGCAGAATGGCAGGGCTTTCCCTCAACCAATTTGCCTCGTGTACAAGATTCGGATGGGTTCGAGTTGTGTTACAATGCTGCCTGTGCCTATATCGCCCGTGGCGACTTCAATGCCGCCGCAGACCTTCTTCAGCGTGCACTTGGGCTCTGTGATGCCTCGGACGACCTCACTGAGGAGGAGAAAGAGGCGGAAATGCGACCCATTCAAGCTCAACAGGCATTCGTATATGCCAAGCAAGGAAAGCTCCACGAGGCTCTTGACTTGTACAAGTCTCTAAGCACCACATCGTGCGTCAAGTCTTCTACCCCAATTGCAAGGCTAGCACTAACCATCAAATCTAGTGATAACGATGCCGACTTCCCTGTGATAGTTCGGAATAACTTATTAGCCATCGATGCTAAGCCGGACAACCCCTACCTACTGCAACGCAACTTCGAGTCAGCAACAAAGGGCGAAAGGGCAGCGAAACTTTTCAGCTATCAGTCAAACATCCTGCAACGCAACGGTCTTGTCATTGGTCTCCAAGCAAACAAATCAAATGGAGTCAAGGACCGCACTAACAAGATTCTTAATGAGGTTCAACATCCCACTGCTGCTGCTGATGTCAACGTCTCCTCCGTCCTCAACGCCGCTGGGAGCGCGCAGGGTGCCGATGCGAAACAGGTTATTCGCAGTTTGATCAACCTAACAAACAAAAGACCCTTCGACGTTGGTCTTGTCCTTACTATCATCCAAATACAGCTACAGAACGACCTATCTGGGGCAGCATTATCGACTCTGGAATCTTTTCTGCAACGTCTGGAGAAGGCGGAGGAGCCTAGGGCCCAGGATATTCGCTTCGGCCCAGGGCTTGTGGCTCTGGCGGTGGCCCTGATGCGAAACCAGGGACGGGAGTCATCTGCTAAGTCGGAGCTTGCCAGGGCGGCAAAACACTGGCAGCATCAGTTTGCTGGTCCCGCCACTTCGCTCCTGAAACAAGCTGGTGTTGAGTTACTTAGGTCATCAAGCCAGCAAGACTTGGAACTCGCAGGTGCATCTTTCCAAAAGCTATTTGACGAGCAACAAGGCTCCCACATCGCAGCTGCCGGCCTCGTCGCATCTCTAGCCCCATCAAGCCCATCAAAGGTCAAAAATTATCTTGAGGACCTTCCGCCAGTTGAATCACTGGTCAATGGAGTCGACGTTGCTAGGCTGATTAGCGCTGGTGTGGCCACTGCAGTTAGGAGCTCGCAAGCCAGCAAACGACCTGCCCCCGAAGCAACAACCGCGAGGGCCAACAAACGACGCAGAAAGACGAAGCTGCCCAAGAACTACGAGGAAGGAAAGAAACCCGACCCGGAGCGATGGTTGCCTCTACGAGACCGGTCAACATACCGGCCCAAGGGGAAGAAGGGGAGGAAGAAGGCGCTCGATACTACTCAGGGAGGTATTGTTAAGGAGGAGGAGACCCTGGAGCTCGTTGGCGGCGGTGGCGTCAAGGTGGAAAAGGCACCTACCCAAAGCTCAAAGAAGAAGAAGAAGGGCAAGAAATAGGGGCTTGTTCACAAGCTTTCGCCAGGGGCTTAAGCCACACAGTAGAAATCCGAGCGTACAGTTAGGCCTGGCCCTTGCCGGCCAACGAATCTAGCCTGCAATATAGGCCCGGTCGATCTCACGGCATGTCCGGTGTTAATTTTGAAAAGTCTCTATCACATACTCTAGAAATGGCGTGAAGCATCCGAATGTAGGTTAAGGTAAGGACAATAATCTTAGTACATTTCCCTCGAAGTCAATCGACTCTCTGGGTCGACGATAAGTCCTCAGACTCCAGCCTCAGTAAACAAAAGAGCCCAAGAAGGGCCTCGCATTTTTCTGTATAAGCCACCATGCCAAAATGCTGTGTCGCAATCCATTCCCAATAAACGCTAAATACACAGACATATCAAACCTGCTAACATCATGCATTCACAGCCTGGACGTGGCTACTCGGTAGTCGCTCTAGGTCTTGAATAGATTCGTCATCCGAGTCGCGACTCTCACGCTCTTCTTTTTGGTCGTCTCGCTCTATTTCGTTACCAGAATCATAAAACTCCTCGTCGGTTTCTGTCTCAATTGGTGGCAAGGGGCTCCTGCGCCCGTCAGAGAAGCTCACGGCGACCTCGCTCTCGCCATCCGAGGGGATCGTCAGTCTACCACCGGCCGAGACACTCCTAGCTGCCTGAGCTGACGAATACTTCCGGTGAAGGTCTCTAAAGCTTCTCGCTGTAGCTGTACTTGCGCTGGCTGCTGACTCCCTCCGCTCACTTATCGACTCTACTGGTTCACCTACAGCAGAGTGAAAGTCGTCCTCCTCGCCACCACTCAGCATAGGCGAGAGGGGTGGCTCAATTAGCTGCGATTGTTTTCGTGCTCGAATCTTCTCATCCTGTGACATATTTTGCAACTCACTACCGAAATTGATAACAGAAGCCTTTTTGCCGTGAACCACAAAACTGCCAGTGCCTCTTGGGAGAATGACATCTCTCCCTGCTTCGTCCCCAGTTCCGGCTGGCGCAATTTCTTTGCCCTTTCTGCTGCGGTGATGCGAAAGATGACCTGCGCTCTCCCTAAGGGTACGCTGGAGACTTCGCCGGATCTTGCTCCTATCGGCCTTTTCTTTGTCAAAAGAAACGCCCTGCTCTGAAGCGTCTGCTGCTGTCGAGGTTGTAGCCTTGTCCGTAGGGTCTCTACTGGTTCGAGATTCCAGAAGACCGGCTTGCTCCAGCAAATTTCGTTCATCTGCGTCAAGATCGTCATTTTCGGTATGCGTCGCCGGGGTGGAGGATATTTTGCCCTCTTCCTCTTGAGAGATCTGCGGCTTTGGCTGCGACGTGGGAACAACCGACATCACCGGAGAAGCGGCAATGCTAGATATTGAGCCATGTCTTATGCTTCCCAATTCAGATCTTGAATGGGTGAGATCCCGTGAGCTGTGTCGACGACGAGTAACACTCTGAGGGGGCGTTTGGAATACTTGGTCAAGAGGGGAATCTAGATCGCCTGCGCTTTCTGGTCGGTTTGGAATGTGGGTCAAATAGGGTTCTGTAGGTGTTCGAGGAGTTGGTTCAGTCTCTGAGTGCTGTGTTGACTTTGACTCGCGGCGAGTGGTATTAGGTCGTGGAGTAGGGGAAGACGCTCTGTCCTGAGATAGTCGGCCAGGTTGTTGCCTCGTCGGTGTAGATGTTGTGTCCGAGTGAGGGTGCTCCTCTTCAAAGTCCTGAACTAAGATGTCGCGATGGCATTTCTCCTTCCAGATCTCTAAACGCGTCCACTTGAGTTGTGCAGATAGGCGAGCTGCAGCTAACAACAGCTGCTCCCGAGTCCTCGGCTGAATAGGAGCTAGAATCTGCAAATGACGGGCATTTCTGAGTTGGTCATCCAGCTGTTTGTGGACCTCTTCCAGTTTCTCCTCCGCTTCTGCAATCTTCTGTTGCATCACGTCCCGTCGGGCGGCTGAAATGTCCTCGGCCATCTTGTGGTCAATCCGGCCTCGAGCTATTGATACAGGGCCAGTAGGTGTCTGGATCAGCTGCGTCGCATCCGAACTGTCGAGTCGTCTCATCCCTCGGCGGCCTTGTCCGTCATAATTTGCGCCGAGGACTCCGCGCATCCGTACGCCTGTTGTTCTAAAAGCAGCGGCATAGTTGAGCTTAGCAAGCCAGTCATTCAACTCTTCTTCGTTATCAGCCAGAAGAACTTCCTCTAGGCCACCCTGTCGCACGTAGACAAACGCATTCTTATGCTTCTTGTAGGTCAAATCCATCAGAGCCACAGCGCCTTGGGTAGACATGAGTCCATCGGGTTTAAACTCCTCCAGGGGTGGGTTGAAAATCAGGGGAATCCCATCATTCCCCGCCTTAACATGATTCTCATACTGATGCATCAAGTTCTTGACCCAGCTCACATTTCGAAAGAAATAGAGTTGGGCACCTGTCAGAATGGCGCCCCATTCCTGCCAGGGCGAGCGAGTCTTCCGTTTCTTTGCATCTTTCCGCCAGAGGAGACCAACCTTGGTAACCTTGATGTCTACAATGCCGGGGTGTGCGTCCTCTGGGTTGATGGCAGTCTTCTCCGACATGAATGCATCGGGACGCGACCTTGCGGACACGATTTGCAAAACACCAGTCCTGAAGAAGGTCTTCTGCAGGTCTTTTAGGTTGAGGCAGGCTGCGGTACCAAGGTAGTTATAGTGGTCCTCCGTATGCATTGTATCTTTGAGGTTTGGTCTCAAAGCATCCAAGTTTCCGTCTATAATCAGGGTATAAGGGTCGATGGGCTCCTTGACTGCTCTTTTAGCAGGATCAACTGCTGCTGCTGCTGCAAGAAGAGGTTTCCGCCTCGACTTGTGTGAGGCAAAGCGATCGAGCTCAAGGTCGTCCTCGACGTGGATGAAAGGGGTATATGAAATATTGTCGTAAAAGCACTCTAAAATGTCGTCATAAATTCCTTCGCCGCGTGTGTTCTTTAAATAGTCTGTTTTCTGCATCTTGTACTTGTTGTTCTTGTTGAAGACATCTGTGTGAAGGATAAGGAGTGAAAAGGCGATGAAGTATGCCTGATCGGGCGAAGCGTATATGCCGGGATTGCATTCGTAGTAGCGATTTGCAAATGCCTGGAGACATCGGTCGATCTGTTGTGTTTCTTTGGGAAGCTCAGCTTCCATCAAGAGCTTCCGAATGGCCATGTCCATTGGGTCACCGAAGAATGCGAAGCTGCGCATATAACTCCTGAGGACCGATGTCATGAAGGGATCTGAGCTTTTTGACAGAACCGCAGCTATGATGCCTCGACTTGCAACCTCCTCGACTCGGGCGAGATATTTAGCAGGGGACTCATCATCACGACGTTCCGGTAAAGTAATTGAGTCTCTAGCAATCTGGAGCGAGTTATTCTTGGACCCAATGGAGCCTGGAGTGGTCGGTGTTAATGTTCCCTGGCGGCTTAGTTCAGAATTCTGACGCAACCGGCTCAAGCCAAATAAATCACCAAAGCTCTTCCGGCCCGTCGAAGAAGATGTCCGGGTAGTCGGGGGAAGAAGATGGTCATCAGTGGAATCTCTACCCATAGAGCTCATGGTAGAAGACCTCCCTCTAAGAAGATTCGCCCTTGTTGGTGAGGATTGGCCGGAATGAGATCCTCCAGGAGCGAAGAGGGTAGTAGCGGGTGATTGGTGAGATCTCTGACTATGATCACCTCTCCCTAAGACCGTCGAAGTCCCTCCACTGTTTGCAGATGCAGGACGTGGAGTAGGGGCAACACCGAGGGACGAAGATGAGGATATACCAGGCGGTAGTCTACTTTTCTGTTGGAGATGTGCCAGGGGAAACAGCGGCTCCGGCTGTTTCTTTCCCCTTCGCAGCTTGAAGAAGGGGGTGTTAGATTTCTTGGGCGTCGAATTTGGACTTCCATGGGAAAGACGGTCGTTGGAGCTTGCATCTGATCTTGAAGATTCAGAAGGACGGTTGCCCGGCGGAGTCAGGACAGTTCCGTTGGGGCTTGTCATGGTGGCTTGTGTCGAAGGTCGAGGAGACTCTGGCTCTTCCAGAGTTGCAAGCGATGGACGGCTTCTATCATCGGCGAAGGACCTTCTAATGGCCCTTTTGCCCAAAAGACGGTTGGGGGCAGGTTCATCACGGGGAATATCGGTTGAGCGACGGAACTTAGCAGCAAGGCTCATTCGAGAAGGTTTCTTTTTGGGACCGGTGAAGTCGTTGGTCGGAGCGGTAGTAATGATCTCTGGAGCTAGGTCCAAGTCAGTTCAACTGTACGGCACAGACGAGGGAGAGCGTCGGATACGTCGGGGGACAGGGGGTGGTTTCTCAGCCTGCTGCTTAGCCCTGAGGGAGAGCTGGGAGTCGGACGCATTGCGAAACCTCAGAACGGAGAAGCGACGGTGTCTGGCATTCTCTTCCTGGATGGGCGGAGTGTCCGGACGAGAGCTTGGCCTGGAGCTTGGTCGAGTATCAGGACGGCTGACAGTTGATTCGCGGGTGCGCGCGTGGGATATGGCCTCGCCGTCATCATCGGTGAGCTCGGATTGTGTGGGCAGCGGGGGAGGCGCGTCGTCGGACGTAGTGGGCGCAAAGAGAGTATGGCGGCGCATATCGTTCTCGCTGGCCTGATTGCCTCGGCGGCGTAGGAAGGGCATGGCAACGATTGATGATGACCGTGGTCATGGTACGCGCAGACCAGCCTAGACGGTGCGGTTTCGATGTTAGGCGTCAGATGTTGGATGGACAGTGAGATGCAAGCCCAGGTGAGATATGAGTCGTGGCAGTGGCAGGCTCGAGGAGTCTCACGACCTCGCTGGAGTCCCCACGGCGGTAGAGATCATTGAGCCAGCTCTGGACCGTCGACGGAGGTATTTTGGAGAGGTGCTGCGGAGATTTGGCGATGGCGTCGACGAGCGTATCTCTCGGCTCGTTCGACTTAATCTTTCTCTAGACTTTCTTCCGCTCGCTCTCTGTCTCTCACTCGAAGGACCCTCTAGCGCAGCTCCCAGCCCGCCAGGGGCTCGGCCATATCCCTCCTCCTTCCCTAGCGTATCGCTATCAATTGGTCCAACGCTTAACATACAGTTGGAAACAGTGCAGCCCCACCTGACGCGTGAGGCTGGTGTGGAAGGAAGGTACCTAAACGGCCCACTATCAAGGTGCTACCGCCGCCGTTATTATTGCGAGCTTCCCAGTTTCCTCGTTTTCCCCTGTGGCTGAGCACAGTGGATGTCCCTAGGTGGTTCTCACGCATCCCAGCCCGTCCTAGGGCGTCCAAGGGCGTCCCAGCGCTTGGGAGTGCCCCACCATGAGGCAGTACCTTAGCCAGGTACTCAATCTACAGGCTGCCATACAGGCCCTCAGCTCTCGCATTCTTGCCATTCGCTTTGGAGGTCCTCGATTCAGTTCTTCGTCATTCACGGGTCATCAATCTCTATCGTGACAAGCTTCGCCTTCCTTTCGCCTTTTTCCCTACCCAGGGCTGGGTGCATCTATCTTGTCGTCACGCATCTCCACCGCCATCATCCGCGCGAGCGCGATCACCGAGGGCACTTGTTTTTTCGGGCTCAAGATGAAGTTATCCATCCCTCATCTCGTTGCGTCGTCGGTACTGCTGGTCCAGGTCGCCCATGGTGCTGGCATTGACGCACAACGATTCACCTCCAACAACCACTTTGCTCCCGACGCTCCCGCCGATAACCCCAACCCCCGTCTCTTCCCGTTCTTAACCAAGATCCGTGATAGTGCCATTGAATTCATCTTTGGACGCCATCCGACCAAGGATATATGCAAGCCACAGGTTCCTAACGAGCTCCGCGCCCAATATGCCAACGAGCTCGTCCTACGATTCAACGTCACCACGGCAGACCAGGAGACTGCCCTCGCCGATGCCGCTGCTCGATTGTTTCTCGACGTCTGGGCATTCACCGAGGACTATGTCGACATTCGACTGCACAGCGAAGACGTTGCTCCTCTCCTCGGCCTCCTCCCCAAGTCACTTCGATCCTCGCAATCAATTCTGATCCCCGATTTGGCTGCAGCCGTATACCAGTCCCTTCCAAGCGATGGTGCTCCACGACGTGCCGACCCCCAAACTGGCTCCCCAATGCTCATTACCACCCCATCCGCCAGTGACAACCTCTTCTTTCAGGACTACCAGCCTCTAGCTGTCATCCAGCGCTGGATGCGGCTTCTTGAGGCCATGTTCCCTTCATATGTCGAGTATATCACAGTCGGGAAATCCTATGAAGGGCGTGACATTCCAGGTCTGCGTGTGGGAGTTCCAGATCTGGACGATCAGGCGTCTCCCCGAAAGACGATAGTTGTTATGGGTGGCTCTCATGCTCGAGAATGGATCTCGATTACCACTGTGAACTACTTGGCGTGGTCATTCATCACCGCATATGGCAAGGAGCGGATGATAACGAAATTGCTCGACAAGTTTGACATTATCTTCTTACCTGTGGCAAACCCAGATGGTTATGAGTACACTTGGCACATCGATCGCCTGTGGCGGAAGACTCGACAGCAAACGAACCTCCGGTATTGCCGCGGCCTTGATCTGGATCGTGCCTTTGGGTATGAATGGGATGGCTCACAGATGCAACGCGACCCCTGTTCCGAGAGTTACGGCGGAGAAGAACCCTTCCAGGCCGTTGAAGCTGTGGAAATTGCGGATTGGGCGCGGAACCAGACGTTACATGACGTCCGTTTTGTCGGGCTGTTGGATCTGCACTCCTACTCTCAGCAGGTTCTGTTCCCATATTCCTACTCATGTTCAGTCGACCCTCCCAACTTGGAGAATCTTGAGGAGCTCGCCGCAGGCATTGCTAAGGCTATCCGGCTTTCCAACGGAGAGTCGTACTCTGTCACGTCGGCGTGTGAGGGCGCGGTTGCGTCTCGGGAGTCTAATCGGCCGAGATTCTGGCCTCGCATTGAATCCGGAGGCGGGTCTGCTATTGACTGGTTCTACCATGAGATGCGAGCACACTTCAGCTACCAGATCAAGCTCCGGGATACGGGTACCTATGGCTTCCTCTTGCCCAAAGAACAAATAATCCCTACCGGCGAGGAAATCTTCGACGCGATGAAATATTATGGAGATTATTTGCTTGGGAATAATGGGATTGAGAGCTTCCCAGGAGAGCCTTCGGACGGGATGCCACCGTACACCGACCCGGCCACGGTCGATGAGGAGTTGATCATGGAGTTTGAGCAGGAGCTCAGGAGGCGGCGGCTCCGTAGGTAAGCCTGATGAGATGGCGAACAGCACCGCGATCGGGCCCTGCTTGAAAAGTTTACGAAGGAACAGGGACTGGGGGGGCGACATGAATCATTTTTATTATTGTTTATCTTCGGCGTCAAGGGGTTCAGGAACATGACTGGTTTAGGTAAAGGAGCGTTGGCACAACTTGGGTTCTAATATTACATGTATATGAATTCATTTCCCCAGGGCAAACATGACTGAGGTATAGGCAGCCATGAGCTTCAAAATGGAATCGAAGAGGAATGATCCCGCAGAGCCCCTAAATATCAGGTCAGTGAAATGATTCCAGAAAAGTTGTGACGAGGAAGGGCACAGACCGCGTTCTTCCAGCAGGGCCACCGGCGGCGTATCCCACGGCGTAGACAACTCTGGAAAGAGCCCAGCCGGCGCCCAAAACGGCAGAGGCGACGGGGAAACGGAGGCCTGAGATGAGAAGAGAGCCGAGGAAAGAGACCTGGTTCTCAGTGAAGTTGGCGTGGGCGCGTTGGGCTACGAGAATCAGTCAGCGGCGGGGATGGGGTTTGAGGAGGACAGCTTTTGGGGGTGCATACCGCAGTTGAACTTGTATGCCTTAGGATCCTTCTCGGCCAGATCGTTTGAAGCATAGGGAATAGGATACCTCAAGCCGCTGACCTTGCGAGCCTTGCTAGTGAGAACGACGTGAAGAGTGTTGATGAAGAAGGTCGATGTTGCGGCCACCAGTACGAAGCTGGTTTCAGCGGTTAGATTCGAGCCTCAGTTTCACCACGACGGATGGCATGTATCAAAACGTAGCCTCACGCGATGGTTAAGGGGTGGCAGAGACTTACGCGTACTGGTCGGGGAGCTCCAAGATGAAAGGCATATCGAGAACAATGTCCAAGGAGCCTTAGTAACTAGTTGCTTAAGACCAAGGAATTACTGCGAAGATGAGGCTTTTGTAAGTTCGGGGGTTTCAGTTCAACACGTTTGTCAGTTGGAAAGTGCTAAATTATGAGGATGAACGCAGAGTCTCAAGCATTTTATCGAACCCTCCTAGAGACGTTCGACAACATTCTCAACTCCACAATTGGAACGTCCAAGCGGCCCCTTCTCTTGAATTCCGATCCGGCATAGCGCATTACGGGATGGATGCAAGCCAGACCCCTTCCAAGCCCTTCCAAGGGCGCGAGTTCCGCTCCGCACGATGGCCCGACATCGTAAACGGTACTGCAGTTACAAGTATGGGGTCACATCATACCGATTGGAGACTAGGGGGTGCGACTGCAATCGTCTCGAGTCAGGGACAAAGGAGCAGCAATTCTCTCCATGACGACGACTCACTCATGCCATTGATTCCTCTGCTTTCCCCGCTACCTATGACCTTGGCCGGGATCCGGCATGGTAATGCACCGACGGTGCAACTCTTGGCTCCGGTGTTGGTGCGCTCCAGATCGTTGTGGGTACGCATACTACTTCGTGAAATGTTTTTCAAGGACCATCTTCAGCTCACCAGTTTCTTGAATACGGACTATCGCTCGAGAGTTTGTGAGATTGAATGAGATCCGGTTGAATTTACCAAATGCAAGGTCAAGATGTTCTGTTGTCGTCCCTGACGAAGTTCCATGACCAAACTCCGCATCCAAACTCCGCAACACTACCGTTGGCCCAGGCGTAGATAGTCCTCTCTTATGCAGCGGGAGGACTGATGGGGCGGTCATATCAACAGGCGGGCGATTGGTCGACACTCTACCCAGTACATCTCTCCTCGGGCCGTCGCCAGGGCAGGCCGAGGCCTGCAAATACCCTCCTCTCTGCTGTCTCCATGTCCGGTGCCTTGTTCTCGGTATTGCCGCCCTCCAGATCCACCCACATTCCGTCCGCCCTGCTCCGGATGCCACTGCTGTCGAACTTCCACCCCTTCTCTTTCTTGCAGTACCGGCGAACGTCCCGTTGGAATGTCGTCCCACCACTCCAGCCCAGGACCGCACATCCCACCGTCTTCCACGGGCTCACGATGATATCCACTCTGCGATGCGGTGCTTTGCTCTGAGTAGCATCTTTCCAGACCACTAGAGCTTTGTCGAGCGTGTCAAAGCCAGAGCCTTTCGTGGTTTCTCCTTTCCACGGAAGAGGTGCCTGTCCACGTTCGCTATTCCTTGTCGACAGACTAAGTGTGTGTGTGATGTGTTTTCCCTTTTCCAGGTTCATCACTATCTTCTCAACCAAGTTGATAGTCATGGACTCATCACGGTGGCTCAGGAGGACATCAACATCGCCACTTTCTTTCTTTCCTCGCCGGTATCCTCCCACAATGACCATCTCGAATCCTGCATCTATCTGCCTTGCATGGTTCAAGACGATGGCGCCGATAGATTCCACCTCCTCCCTTGGTATTTTAAGGAGAAGCTCGTCGTAATACTTGACACCAATCTGTTGAACACGACTAAGCGACTCCCATCCATACTCAACGAGGTCGTCCAGGTCTCGCCATCCTATGACTCTCAGGTCAACATAGTTCATGCGCGCTCAGCCCTCTCTCAGGAGCCTACCTTTTCTATAGAACTCGCGAGCAGTAGTATCCCCGACCCCCCATATTTCGTAGAACAGCTTCAGGGTCGACAACATCGAGTCCGCCTCTGCCTCCGCAGCTTCCTTCAACTTACCAGTGTCGCTCCACTGTTGATATAGCTCGGCGATCTTAGCACCACAGCCTGGCAACCGTGAAACCTCTTCAGCACATGTCAGCTCGCATCCATCGTCAGCTGGCCCTACCTCACCTACCTTGCGAGTTCTGTAACAGATACGGATAAGCTGCCAACGTAGCAATCGAAGTGGAATACGCCCTGACACCCACTTGGTCACCGTGAAGAAGGCGAATCGTTCTGATATCCTTCAGCGCCTCGACAAATCCTTCGTTCGGCGGGTCAACAGGTGTCGGCCGCTGGCATGAGTATGTCGTTTTCAGAAAGTCGGGAACCAGAGGCAGAGTGAGGTCATGTTCAGATGTAGTTTGGTGGTGGAGAGTAGGTCGTTGGGATTGGATATGAGCCTCTGCATGTCCCTTGGGACGTCGGGTCTTAGCCGGTATGTAACCTGGGGTAGGTTGCTGTGACTGGTCCTCGACAGCACGTTTGAGGATGTCGTCTCTCGAGACTTGCGTCGTTTTTGGCTTTGATGTAGCTCTTGTCGAAGTCTTCTTGCCCTCGTAGAGGAGGTACTGGTCAACTGGGAGGACCTCTCCACGCTCGATTGAGTCTATAAACCAAGCTACCTTGAGCACCTTAACAATCCCAGCTTCTCCACCAGGCTTTCTAGTCTCGTTTTCGTTGTCGAGTGCAATGTAGCCATCTTTATTGCCAGGGACTCTCCTCCGTTTGGGACTTGAAACCTCGATAGTATCTGCGTCCATGAGCTCCTCGTCGTGAGTCGGAAAATTTACAGGTTCTGTCTCGAGCCTGAAACGCCTCAACTCAAACATAGCACGCTCTCGCCTAGCGATCTTGCCTAGCACGATCTCAGCCTCATTAATGTCGTATGTGAGTGAATCAATGCTATCCTCCAGTTCGTGCAGCTCTTCGGGCTGAAGATGCGTGGGTAGTAGGAAAATGGGCGGAAAAGCAAGAGTCATGATTGTGTAGTATTGGGTTCATCGCACTGGCTTCGGGAGTTTAGGGGGCCTCTGCACGGCATTGGTACCTTATTCTATTGTAGTTGGTGATGTTGAAGCCATGGTTGCTATTGAGGGTCATGATGACGAAGAGGCCTGTATCACACAGACAGCGCTTCCGGAAAGCGGCTAGCTCGCTATTGGAGCATGCCTCCGGTGTGAAGTACCCAAGGCCTCCAGAGTCGTACCGTAGATATTGTTTGTCGAATACCTTAGTAGTCTCGACTCACCCTTACGATAGGTCCAAGCCTTATCGCCCAATCGGAATGATAGTTAGCTGGTGTAGGGTAGCGATGCTGTTCCTGCTGAAGCTAAGGTACCTTGGGTTTCAATAGTACCCTACGAAGTACGAATGGATCTCACTCTCTCCCAGCCTGTTTTTTGCTCCAAGACGCCGCCGCCCCATCTACCTGCTTCAAAAGGGACTGTTTTATTTAGCAATGCTTCCTTATTTATGGGGTATCCTGGGCGTGTCTATACGTGGATTCCGTGTCTTGCCCTCGCGGGCTTCTTCCCCAGCATTTGCTTGCACCAATCTTATACTAAAACCTAGACTCCACAAATCAACTCATGCCAGGCGGAACCATAGTTGAATGCATGTGCTGATGATGGTAATGTTGGCAGTTTCTTAAACATCCTCAAACTCCACATCTTCCTCCTCGCTGTCGTCTTCAAATTCATCCTTCTTGCTCTCCTCGACCTTTACTCTTTTCGCCTGTCTCTCATCTGAGCTTTCTCCTTCCCGAGATGGCGCTCCCGATACTTCTCTCTTGATTACCGGCGTTATGGGCGTGTCCCTGCTTGAGTTGTCACCTGTTGCAGGCACGTCCTCAAATTCACCTTCGTCCTCGTCTTCCCCAGAACCAAACTGTTCATTCTCCTCCTCGCGAGCTCTCTCCGCAGCCTGCTCTGCCTTGAGCCTTTCAAAGATGTCGTCAATCTGGATGGTGGGGTTATTGTCTGCCGACTTTGCAAGAGCCTTATCTTTGAAATCCTCCTTCTTGACAGTTGTCGTGCCAGCAGCATCGTTGGCCGAGAAAGACTCCCCAGTCACCGTGCTATTCGACATCCACGAAGGGAGCGCATTCTGCTTGGCTATCTTCTCCTTTCGAGCCCTTTCTGCTGCCTTCTCGGCTTCCGTGGGACCGTCGGATGTTGAGATATTAACTGCAATGGACTGAGGACCGGTATTCGTCAGTCCCTTGACTGCCATTGGCCGGTTCGTCCCTGCATCGACCGCAATCGTAGTGGCCCGCTGATGAGTGGCATCCCGTACGACAGGACGGGCTTTTGAAAGGGCTCGGTCGAAATCACACTCCGGAATGTGTACGGCATCGATCTGAGGTAGGAGCTCGCTGATGAACTTGAACTGGTCGTTGAGGCGAGTCGACTGTTCATGTCCGCCAGCATTGCGATCTGCCTCGAATGTAAGAGTATGATGGCAGCGATGGCAAAGGAAACCGTCTGGGCCAACATTGTCCAGAACTTCCATGGCGGTCCACTCTGCCTTGCAAAAGGAGCAAAAATACTCCTTCTTCTCGTTCGCAATTTGGGTAGTACCTTGGACTTCTTTGTCTATCGTGTAGACGCGCCACTTGATGGCATCGATGGTATGGCGGTAGTTTATGTAATACCACGTTCGATTGCTCGGTCTTGGATTTCCTTCTCGCAATTCTGACCTCGTATGTCTGTCCAGATCTCTTTGTTAGCGACAATAAGACACATGATCATTGAGCACCACTAACACTGTCAAAAACCGATCCTCGCGAAGTTTTCCGCATATCTTGTGCAGATCCTTGGTGTTGATGGCCATGAGATAGGCGAGATCATCATCTCGGAGTCTACATAGATCTTCAGTAACTCGTCATTGGCTTCCACATCCTCGCACCTACGCTTCGTGCAGAATCAATGCATCGATCACGAGGATATCGCGGGTCTGGTAGAAGGCCCGCATGACCGATTTTATGAGCGTTACTGCGAGATCCATATTGTCGCGTGGGAGGCGCAACGGATGGAGGTGCGTAGGTAGAAAGGCTCCGCGGGGTGTGATCGAGCGCAAGAAGTACGTCTGCTGGTATGGCGCTTGTTGCGACTTCCAATACTTTACTGATGAGCCGCTACGCAGGATGGTATCGAAATACTCGAAGGTGCCCTTTGTAATGATGACCGCAGAACCAACATCTTACGGCTGTTGTGGCAGAGCTCTTCCGGACACTGCAGGCAAGGTATTTGTCGATCGTAAGGGCGTAGACCGCGGGCGCGAATTAAGGAAAGAAAGAAAGGAATGAAGAAGAAAAGAGACACGATCTTGCTCGTACTCGGGAAACCACAGAGGCAGGGCTAAGTCATGACGGTGGATTTTCGAGTAGGTGAAGTTGATGCTAGGTGTAGGATTTGGGCCAAACTTGATGAAATGGCACCGAACAATCGCTGCTGTGGCTGAGCTATTGGCGGACCCACTGCTCAACTTCAGCCTTACGTGACTCACTCAATGTTACAGCCTAGGGCCATGGATCTTGGATGTAGCTAAAATTGATTTCGGGAACATAGGTATAACGTAGGTTTACACTTCATATCAATGTAAGGGATTCGTGAGCTCATCTGCGACCTTCAAAACCAGACCTAATCTACATCCGTGACTGCTGCTATTCTGGTGTCTTCTACAATATATTGATTTGCTACCCCATTGCTGAAACACCTTCAGCATCTAAGCTTCACGCATATTTCCTGAGCTAAAAAGGGGGTTAAAATATTGCGGCGGTTCGAGATGTGGTGAAGACTTACATCAAGTGTGAGTGTCCTTGAACTATTCACTTCCTGGTCTCGATAAACTCCAACTAAACTTTCGCTGTCCTGGAACAAGCCTGCCTTGAGACTGATGACGATGAACTGCATTCCTGGTCCAGAATGCTCCCGAATGTACTTTTTGATCTTGTCCACATTGGCATTGTCTAAGGCTGCATCCACCTCGTCGAGGACGAAGAAGGGGCTAGGCTGGTAACTGTGAATCGCGAACAGAAGCGCTAGGGCAGCCATGGTCTTTTCGCCTCCCGAGAGGTGCTCCATATCACGGAACCGCTTGAGAGGGGGCATGGCATGGTACTTGATACCTGACAAATACGGCATATCCGTGTCTTCCTCAATATCCAGATACGCTTGCCCACCAAGTGGGTATGCTTCCGATCGTGTTAGGTCCTTGTACACATGCGATATCTGCTCCTGGATATGCATGAATGCCTTGTTGAAGAGCTCGAATCGCTTCTGCTTGATTTCGTTGAATCCCTCCTTTGCTGCTTGTGCTGCGGCCTTTGAATCTTCATACTCCTGATCTGTGTGTTTGAGTCTGGATTCGACGCTTTCGAGCCTCTCCATGGCCCTCATATTCGGATTGAGTTTTTCTAGCTCGGCTGTGAGAGCAGTGATCTTCTCCGCTAATGTTTCCTCGACGCTTGCATCATCCGACTGTTCGTAAATTAGCCAACATTCTCCCGGGGTAGGTGATGATAATACTGACAGCTTTCAGCTCTTCATCGAGCCCATCAAAGTCGATCTCAATGCCGTGGTCATCCAACGCGATACCCATCATCTCCTCATCATCACCATCGACATCCATGGCATCAGGGTCCTGATGTAATAGATCGTCTTCGTTAGGAAGATTTTCTAGGGTTCCTCCTACCAGAGGTATCTGAATTTGTTCAAGACGACACCGGCGGAGAAGTGCTGACTTTCCTGCGCTATTCTTTTGTATCGTCGTCTCTAGAGCGTTGATATCTTTTTGCCTCGCCTCAATATCTTTGCTGCGCTTCTGAACCTCGGCTCTGGCCTCTGCGACCTTTTGGTTCTTCTCTCCAAGTTCTGCCTTGAGCTCCTCGAGTGTGTCACGGAGGGCCTCTAGTTCATCTTGTTCATCGCGCATCGCGTTCTCGATCTCCTCTTTCTTCTGGGCATAGGCCTTGACATCATTCTTGCTGCGGCGAACCTGGTCCTGCATCCTGAGGATTCGTTTCTCTGTATCGTCATGCCGAGTCGTTTCCCATTTCAACTTGCTCGTAAGCCTCTGTTTCTGTACTTCAAACTGGTTGCGTTTTTCCGAAACTTCTTGTTCCAGTTTCCCTTGTGAAGCGTCGTAGGCGCGAATGTCACTGTACCCTAGCCGCCTACAGAAGTCTGCAAAAACTTCATCTTCAACTCGAGCAATGGCATCCTTGAACTCCTGACATCTTTCCTTGGTGCTCAGTAGTTGAGAAGCCTGATCTTCATATCTAGGCTGAAGGTCCCGAAGCTGCTTCTTTTGATTGTCAAGCTCGCGCTTCTTGCTTGCATGGTTCTTGTTGAAGGCAATAAGCTCATTTTTGATGGCATTCAATCGCTGCTGAAGCCCACTTAGCTCGATTTGTAGGGACTCTTCTTGAGTACCATGTCGATCTGCCTTTGGCAAACGCTCGATCTCGTCCTTGAGTTGCGTCGCTACACGCTGTAAGTTTTGGACATCGGCTTCCTCGAAACGCCGCTTTCCGCCCTTTGGTTCGGGCCCGCGACCACCTGTCATTAAGCCGGCTTTGTGGATTACGTAGCCCTCCAACGTAACGGCCTTGACTGGGATCCTCTTCTCGTAGCAGATGTGCTTAGCGATGTCCAATGTATCGCACACTACCGAGCTCCCGCATGCATATGACATGGCTCGCTCGACGGATGATTCAAAGTTGATGGTATCGATAGTTAGCCTTGCACCTGAAAACCCCTTGACAGCGGTGTTAACAGCGTTGACTTTGATGTTGTCCAAAGGAATGAAAGTCATCGGAGGAAACCGTTGTTCCTTGAGGTATTGCACGCAGTCAACGCCAATTTTCTCAGTATCCACCACCACTGACTCAAAGTCTCTTCCCAAGGCAACGATGATGGCTTCATCCCACTTCTTCTGCTTCGGCTTGCAAAGGTCGCCGATTCGCCCACGGACACCTGGAAAGATGCGTTTTAGAGAAGTCACCATCTCCTTCGTCCGGGCCTCTCTGTCATTCTGCCTTCGGCCATCGTCTGCCTCTCTGAGTCTCCTTGCAACGTCTTCAAGCTTCTCCTCTAGCTCAGTTCGTTTCTGGCTCGTCCGAATACGTGCCGATTTTAGCTGATTGAATTCCTTCTTCTTGTCGTCGATGTCCTTGGAGAGCTCTTTAGAGGCAGCCTCTGCAGATGTTCTTCTCTCATCAATGCTCGTCAACTCAGCCTCGATCTTCTCTATGGCAGCCGCAATACTGTCGACCTTTCCCTTGAGGTTATTCACCGTTACTTCGTCGGCCTTTCTCTGCCGCTCAAGGTTCTCCAGCTTGGCTTGATTAGGACCTGACCGCGAAATAACCTGTGTGCGGAGCGTGTTATACTCCCTGCGATCTGCGTCACTGATCTCTCGGCCCTGCTTCTTCATCTGCTCCTTGTAGTCCCTCTCGAAGAGCTCCTGAGCCTTTTCTACGCTTTCGATATCCTTTGCAGTCTTATTCAGCATATCTCTCTGCTCATCACGCTCACTCGAGACCCTAGCTATTTGAGCTTGAACTTTTTCGATCTGCTGAGCCGTCTCGTGGATTTTCTCATCAAATGGAACCAAGCTATTCTCCTTATCCTCGATACTCCTCTCCTTGAGTTTGATGTTCTTGTCTATTCGGGCCACTTGTCGACCCGTGGCAGATTGTTCCTTTCTGGCGGCCTCGAGGCGTTTCTCGAAGGATTCGACATTCCGTCGTAGTTCTTTCAGGTCTTCCTGGTGGTCCTTGATGGTGGAATGAGATTCTTCCATTACCTTCTGGAAGTGGTACAGCTTCCAGAGACTGTGGGTGACAATTGCGGTATCTCTTTCATCTGTCTTCTTTTGGAAGTTGTCGGCTTCTCTCTTCTGCTCGCGGTATTGCTTGATTTCGGAGTTGATACCTCGTCGCCGATGCAGCTGGAAGTTCTGGTTTTCGGCAGCTTGCTCTGCTTCGGCTTGCAGCCTTTCGTAGTCAGACTTGTACTCCAGACTTCCAGAAATTTGCTCGATGAGGCGAGTGAGATCTTGGGGTGATTGGGACGCGATGGCTTCCACATCACCCTGGAAGACAAGAAAGTTCCTGGCCTTGATCAAGATATTCTCGCTCTCAAGGGACTCATTGTATTGTTGAGCGGTGACAACACGATCGTTGATGCGGTATTCGCTAGCTCCCTGGCTTGTGATAGAGCGTTTCCACCTCTGCTCCTCGCCTGCATCGTCCTCATATACGGCCATGACCCAGGCGGTCTTCGGGTCACTACGAGAAGCCTTGTCGTCGCCGTCAGGGAAGCCATTCGAATGGCCATTGGCTTCGGCGGACCCGTCATCGTTTATCTTCGATGTCTTAAGAACGCGGCCTCGATACACTAGGTCTTTGAGGTGGGCGGAGCGAAGATGGGATGATTTGATGCCGAGGACGAAAGAAATGGCATCCATACTGGGGTGGAAGGTCAGAGGCATGCGGAAATAGGTAGATGTGAAAGACTTACGAATTCGACTTGCCCGATCCATTGGGGCCGATGATGGAGGTGAAGTAGGAGTCACCAAATAGCAGGGTATGGTGTCCCTTGTAGGACTTGAAGTCTGGGACCCAGAAATTAGTTGCGCTGGAGGGGAACGAAACATGGGAATGGGAAACGGACTGAAGAGTTCGAGGCGAATGAGTTTGCCCATCTTTGCGACTGGGGGCGCGAGGCACAAAGCCTCGCAATTGATAAGGATGGAAGTTGTCGCTGGGAGTCGGAGGGGTCTCGAGAATCCGAGTCGCGAATGCGACGGAGGAGGGGAGCGCGTTCAATGCCAACGTCGAGACTGCGAATAGCGAGCCGCGGGAGGAAATGGATGCCTTGGAGATGGACCTTCGTTGATTTATATCATTTAATTCGTCGAGTATACCTTCGTAGGAGAGACACGGCGACGACCAACCACAGTTAAGGGAGAATCAGCCCGAGCGTTTCTTGCGATGATGAAGGAAAAGGTGATGGCAACGCGTCGCGCGACTGAAAGTGAGTCCCCAAGCTGGTGGTGGTGTACTAATTGGCGACCCACTAATTAGGTACGGAGTGTAAGCTGAGGTGCCAGGTGCCTGTGAGGTTCTAATATGGTGCACGGACCACTACAGAGCCAAGCTTCGCTGGGTATCTCGTCATCCAATCATAAGACAGAAGTCGAGCAGATAGCCAATACAGTGCTAATAACCGAGACAGCTTTAAAAACACCGTACAATTGTTGGTGGTGGTGTTGGTCGTCCAACCAGGATCATGAATAACAACACCTGGACAACACCTGGCAGCCCGGCGGGCTAATACTAAACAGCTGACCTTTGGTATGGTATGGGCTTCACAACCATCTTAGAAGTGTCGGGAAGTTACTTAGACGAGAGGTCACTTGGCTGCAGCTTAGGTGCCAGGTTCTAAACGCCTTCATCGGAACTAATAACATCTATGGCATGTTCCCAAGTCGAATATAGCCACATGAATTTCGCGTTATTCGAGGTGACATAGTCGATGATTACTACCATCAACTTTTGCCTCGCTCTGTTTACATCTGAAACCCGAACCCAATAGTTCCATGCCCAAACCCCAGAATAAAGGCCGGCTCGAGAAACTACTACTTAAGGTATGTAAAGATAGATCAATATATCTCTTGCTCAACATTTTGCCCCATCGTTGCATTCTCTAGGGTCTAGATCCGCCAATCCGATTGTCAATAAAACGTAGTGCCCCACCGTCTTGGCCTCCACTGTGCCGGCTAGTGTGGCTCCGTCATCGTGGAAGGTCCCCACAATCAGATGCCAGTGCCTTGAAGGAGGTGCTTCTTGCCACGGATGCTTTACTTTCATCATAGGTCGGCTCCTGGACACCAGGTCCCATGCCTCTACATCATCCGTCACCGCCGGTCTCCTTTACCTATTCCAATTCTTCAAATTTTCAGGCAAAGCATTTTATCATTCCTACAACATCCTTTACGACTCCTCCGCCTGGGTAATCGTCAGTCGTTTACTTGCCCAGCATACAAAGCTGGTCCAGCTGGTCTCCCATCGTCCCTCTTGGGACACAAACCTATACCCTGAGGCAGCTGTCGTGGCCTGTGAGTCTTATCCGATCGTCTGCCTGGATCTACTCACGCATACTGACATGTCTCTCACAGCCTTGATAGCTGGGCTGTTCATTTGAGCTTCGAATATCGAAGCCATGGATGATGAACCAAATACAACCCCCCTGCTCAGCCATGGGTCCAAGTCGGATATCATCTCAACTGATAGCGAAACCGTTCTCACTCCCGAACCCGAACCCGAAGCCTCGTCATCTCCGGGCTCCTCGCCTGCCGATAATGCTATCCTCGATACCCCGACATTAGGCGCCACAACCCCCAAAAGCCCGCGGCTCTCAAGGAATCCCTCCTTCTCAGGAAGCAGCTCCTACCACGATGATTGGGATACCCTTCCGCCACTCGACCGGCTCACGGTCCTTGACCTTCTCGACAACTTTGCTCTTCCTCAGCAGCTCGAGAAGCTCCAGAAGGGAATTTCTGCTCAGACTGACAAGGTCCGCCGGTCTAGAGATGCCCTCAAGTCTAAGACACATCTCGCTAGGGAGCGCATGGTAGAGGAGTGGAGGCGTCGTGTTCCCTCTGCTGATGAACAGCTCGATCGCTACAGGAAGCAGATGCGACGTCGTGTTGATAAGCTGGGGCAGCACTGGAACGATACAAAGGCAATCACCCTGCGGGAGAAGATATCTTTCATTTGCGGAGTAATGAACATCTTCATCAGCGGCTATCTCATCGGGGGTTTCCCGCAGTATTTCCATCTATGGTACACGGCCCAACTATTGTACTTCATGCCTATCCGCTTCTTCGCCTACCACCGGCGTGGGTACCACTACTTCCTGGCTGACCTATGTTACTTCGTCAACTTATTGATTATGCTATCGATATGGGTGTTTCCCGGCTCCAAACGTCTCTTCATGGCTGCCTACTGCCTGGCCTTTGGAAACAACGCCATCGCCATAATCATGTGGCGCAACTCTCTCGTTTTCCACAGCTTTGACAAGGTCACCTCGCTGTTTATTCATATCATGCCTTGTGCGACGCTCCACTGTATCGTCCACCTCATCCCACCAGAAGATCAGAAGGATCGCTTTCCCGCTATTTACACCGTGAAGAACTCGCCGCCAGGGTCACCAACGGCCTACGCGAATATCATCTCGATGCTCGCCTGGAGTACGATACCTTACGCTATCTGGCAGCTGTCATATTACTTCTTCATCACTGTTCGTCGACGAGAGAAAATCGCAGCTGGTCGACCAACATCATTCACGTGGCTGCGCAAATCTTATTCTAAGACCTGGCTTGGACGACTGGTTCTGTCCCTCCCAGATAGTCTGCAAGAAGCCGCATTCATGATGATACAATACTTTTATGCGGTGTTCACCATGATCCCCTGTCCCCTCTGGTTCTTAAGCCGTTGGGCGTCTGCTACTTTTCTCTTGGTTGTCTTCGCTTGGAGCATATACAATGGTGCAACCTATTACATTGATGTCTTCGGCAAGCGTTTTCAGAAGGAACTTGAGGCTATGAAGATGGAGGTCATGAAATGGCAGAACTCTCCAGATCAAGTACCACACTCGCCCTCAATTGCGCCACAGCCAGACGCATCGTCGGGTTCAGGAATGGACTCCCGAGGACAGTCAACTGTGGCCCCTTCAGGTCAGTCGCCGCCTGCAAATGAATTGAACCAAGATAAAGATGCCTCGGAGAGACCATCACTACCAAGGGACAACTCAGCTCAAATCTTTGGTGTTGACCAGATACCACTTCTTGACGAGAAGTCCGATGCCCAAGCAACTGGGCTCGAGGAGCTTGCCAAGGATGTTACCCGGGAAAGAAAGAAGTCCCAAGCACCGAACTCTTGAGAGTGGATTTCTATCTCTGTCCGTGGTTTAGGAGATTCCCGTCTTTTGACTTGAAGCGACACTGAACCGAGAGTCTCACCCCTGCTGACCTTTTAGCACGGTGACAAGTTGGATTTTCTTCAGGTCTAAGCTAATTCCCGAACTTGCTCTGGTTGATTTGCATTTGTACTTTCGTTTTCGGTTGAGCTGTGGAGCGCGGTGTTCTTGTTAGTTCAGAGGGATGAAGCATCGTTTATGCACGGTTATATACCCTTAGTGTTTTGCCCCTTTCGCTCTCCCATCCAGGGCATGAATGGGAAGGGCTCTCGAATCTGCATTAGGCTATCAAGCAGAATTATGGCTCATGGTATTATAATATGAACATGATTTTGGATGCAACACTTTGACAGGCATGTATTGTAACCAAATCTACACAAGCACATTACATGACTAAACACAGAGAGCTATCTATAGAGGTTCGTTCTAGAGGGGGGAATTTGTTACCACCCCATGATTTGGTCTTCTTTGGCTACGCTATGCTGGCTTTAAAAAGGCAAATAATCGCTAAATGGGATCAAACAAACCCCCAGTGCCATGCCAGCCTGTTCCCTTGTGTACTTCACAGAGAAGTCCGGTCACCCAGTTCCCAACATCGAAACAGCCCAACCAACACCTGTAATATCCCGTCGGTACGCTAGAGAAGACCAAAATCAAGATCCGACGCCAGTTCAATGCAAATGATGCAGGGGGTATCTCCTTTTCTAAAGAGCCAAGATATGCCCCGAAGGTGTGGTCTTCCTCCGAGAATTGGTGATGGCGTATCGACAAAAAAGTTGGACTAGAACTTAAGAGCGAATGGAGAGCTGATATAGAGCATACTGGGCCATATGCCCGCTAGGTTTTGAGGTCATCCGTGGTCGACAAGGGTTTTTGCTCATCGAATGACGCCCCAGTCGGCCAGTCGACCTCCACCTGTCTCGCCGTCTTCGCGAGCCCCAGGTCGGCGACCGAATACTGACCAGAACCTCAATGTCTCATCACCAGCGCCTGTCACCACTGTTCTACCATCCGGACTCATAGCCAAATACAAGACTCGATATGTGTGGCCAGTCAGGCTGGCCACTTGAGTCATTGAGGGATACTTCCAAACAACAATCTGGTTCTGGCTGTATCCATGAGTTGAGACAATCTCATTCGAATTTTTCGACCATGCAATGTTGCAGACCTGGCTACCTGTATCAATTTCATTGATGACAGATCCCTTGACAGTGTCGTGAAAGATGATGCGCCGATCTGCTGTACCGCCGCCCGAAGCCAGTAGTCCACGTTGATGTGGTGACCAGGAGATGGCTTTAACAGCGGCCGTGTGGTCAGAGAACTTCCATAACGGGGTATCCGAGAGCTTATCCCAGACCATGAGCTTGTTGTCGTTTCCACCACTTGCTAGTTGTCCATCCTCGCAATTCCATCTCAGGCCACAAACTTCTTGTTTATGGCCGACTAATTTTCGCAGCCATTGGTCAGGGGCACGAACATCCCGATGGTAGATGAGTCGATCGCGTGATCCAGAAGTGAGAATGTGAGTATTCCAGGCCAACGACCCTACCCTGGCCGTGTGACCTGTCATCGTCCTTAACCTCCTAGTCTTCTCCGCATCCCAGATCTGTACGAGGCCCTTGCCGGTGCCGATAGCAATATGAGTACCCTTCTGAATCCATGATACGCTTGTAACCGTGTCGTCTTCGAGAGTGCAGAGCTTGTTAACCTTGCTAGTCTGAGCGTTCCACATATAGACACTGGATCCTAGACCGACTCCGAGAATATTGGCGCTTCCCCAATCGACCAAGTTAAGGTAAAAGTCGTCGGCAAGTTCAGGGGCATCAAGAACCTTATACGGAACCTTACTGACAGCTCTAGGCTGACGACGGGGACTGAGAAGCATCTGCTGGCTCCCAAACCGCACAGGAGAGAGGCTGTAAATCTCGGCCCGAGTATCCAAGTTGGGTCCGTGACGGCTTTGTGGTGTTTTTGAAGGTGTCGGATGCCCAGCCACATGGCTGTGATGACGAGGGGACATGTAGGAGAATAGATTCTTGTGCGGAGTTGAAGGGGTTAATGATGATGGTAAGGAGGTAGTAGAGGCATTGTTTGGTGGCGTATGAGACCGTGTACCATCGTTTATCGGAGCATGAGATGAAGTGGGTAGATCTGGGGTTAGGGTGGGGGTTGTTGTTTGAGGAACAGAGCTTTCGAATAGTTCGGCTCTTAATAACGTTGAGAAAGTGCGGTTCGCCTCTTCAGCTGAAGCCCATGTGTTAGTATACTCGACAATCCGACCGTGCCTGGAGGGATATGCTCACTTTTTTGAAAGTGTAGCTCGCCATGCGGCGTACGCTTCTTTTGCCTCGATGGCGTGGCTGGGGATCCATCCTCGTGAAGAAGACTGAAGCTTGCTTGTAGGTCCTGACCGGAGCGAGTGGGAATAAACCTGAAAACAAATGAGCTTAGGTGTAGACTAGAAGACAGATAGAGAAATCGACGAACCGATCACCGTTTATTCGTTGACGTTTGCGATGTGGGCTAGCGCCTGGCGTGCTCTCGCGAGGGGGGCGTTGAATGCCTCGACGCAAAGCATTGTCAACAGCATCAATATCAAACGGACTGCTATGCGTTGCATCGCTAGTCTTTGCACTGCTGCGTAATAGACGATTCGGGCGAGCATCGAGGTTGTGCTTGGACTCTAGTCGGCCACGTCCTGAAGGAGGGGGGGGAGTAGCGATACGAGCTGGACCGGTTGTAGGGATGTCTTTGTATTCCCCAGCGGCGGTGGTGGACGAGGGGTTCATCGCCGCAAAGTCTGCGGAGTCCGGCTGGAGAGTCATTGTCGGAACTCAATGTGTGCTATCGGTGTTGTGATTGTGCTGGGTAGCCCGGTAGCTGGTGTACCAACTATACGCAGATTGGAGGGAGGCCAGAGAGGAAGGCTGCCAGGTCACTCGATGGGCACCTGAGGCTGGGGTCTAACGAGTCGAGTGAGGGAGGCGGATGCAGCTGAATCCCAATGACCATCCGGCAGGTCTCGACTTGGTTTGAGCGGAGGCGGCTATCGCATGTCTCGAGTCGGGGCGGCGGCGGCAGCGGATGAAGGAGGCGAATAAAGATACTCGATGGGGGTGATATATTCTCTATGGAAAGATATTGCAAGTTTTGAGCACCAGAAGAAGGTGAGGGAGGAGTCGACGATGATGCTGGAGGTGATGGTGGATGGGAGGTTGGCGGAAGCAGTCGCTGGGCCGGGGGGTGGGAGTACTGAGAGGGCCGTTCGTGAAGTTGTTAGAGGGAGGTTGACCTGGGAGCCCAGGCGCGCTAAACAGCCCAGAGGTGGGCTGCACCCAATCAGGCAGTGGAACGGCTGGCGGCCAGGGAGCAGGGGGACCATAAACGCGGGTCGACAACAACAAGAACAAGGTGCGTGGCAGTTGTGACTGGTGACTGGTGAATGGAGAAGTTTGAGTATTTACTTGAGAATGCTAGCATTGATGCATGCACTGAATAACATTAATTATGAGAATAATAAACAACAAATTCCCAGCGCAATCCGATCCACCTCACGGCCTGGGGTAGTAGGGTGAGTGGCATCCCCGAGCTGCTGGGAAAACTAATTTACGATCCGATAATTAATTGTATAATTTATATACCATATCAGGTAGTGTGACCTTAGCACCTAGAGGTAACTTAGATATTGGATGACTAGTACAATGAGATATAACTATACGTATTACCTAGGACACCAGTCGAACCCCGCAGGAGAAATTGGGAATAATCTGCAGCCTTCACTTTCGACCTTGGGGTCCTACGTTTGTCATCTCTCTGATCTAAAGTCGTCAGATGAGTTCCTTTGTTTTTGTTATGCCGGGCGTGGGCGTGTCTCTCTGCATATGTGCGTGTATGTTGTGCACGTCGCGCGCGATTTGAGGGCCGGGTCTTACTCGAAGATGCGTCTGCGTGGGTCGATTTCTGGGTGCTCTGTGTTTGTTGTTTTCAGTTGACCTTACCCAAGAACAGCGTTCACCAGCAATAGCGTCGCTAAATTCACGTACAGTGGCTACAGTGGCTATCTTACAGTGGCTATATTGCAGCGGCCTAGCTGCTAGAACTCCGCGAAACCCCTCATTCGATTGGCTAGGGGGCTCCCTCGCCTCCAGCATTCCGCCCAGAAGGGGGGCTGGGCACCTCCGATTCGCGATACGCTGGCTGCTTAACGCGTCGAGTTCGCGTCTTTGGACCCTTGAGCCCCGCCCCTCCAAACCCAAACCGTCAGCATTCAAACCATAAAGGGCGGGCTGCCTTCCGTGCCCCCCGTCCTGACTGAACTCGAGCAATAGTGTCGGTTGTCTCTACCCTTAAGCGGCTCGCCAGTTTATCAGAGCGCGCATGTTTTGAGCAATTATATGTAATCGTCATTATTCATTTCAGGCTCCGTCTAACCTGGCTGTCAACAAGATAGGAGAAAGAAAGCAACTAAGCGTAGGTCTATCCTTGAGGTTGTAGTCTTCCATAAAGTCCCATGCCACACTGCGCCTTTGTTCTCTACAACTCTGTAGCATCAAATCCACCCGCCCGCATATAGAAAAAAAACACAAAAGAAATCAACGGCTAGGAATGACTTTGATCCAGGTAGTCGGTCAAGGTCGGTCCGTAGGGTATGTTAGAAATCTTTCTTATGATCTTCATGCCTGCGCCTCGGCCTGGGCAAGCAGCCTCTCTCGCCATCCGTTGCAAACCTCTTCAAACCCTCCAATCACCTCCCCGCAGACGCCTGCGCATTCTCTCTTCTCCAGCCTTTCTCCCCAGTTGCCTCGAGTTAACCACCGCTCGCCCTCCTCCTTCAGTTCCTCTTCTCTGCGGATCTCAGCCACGATCTCTTTTGCACTCTTTAATCTTCTAGTTGCCGTTGTTGTGGTCTGGCGTGACATGTGCAATGTGTCAGAGAGATAGTTGAGGGTCTGCACCAAGTCCGAGGTTACCGAGTGTAGTGCAGTCAAAGAGTTAAAAGCAGATGTTGAGGGGCGAGGCATGTTGTCTGAGAGGGCAATGAGCAGTGGTACGAGCTCTTCGATAGTCTCCGAGTCTGGAGGCGGAACCAGGGGCGATAACAAAGGAAACGTTAAACTATGCAGTTGCCGTGTTTGATGTGTAAGATGAGTGGTCAGCGCCGAGTGTGCTGTTATCAGCCTGTATCTCTTGTCAGCCTTCGGTCTTGGTCTAATCATCGCCGTACTGACCTTGACGCGCTAGCCTCGACGCTTGATTGCGACCCTAGATCTCGTAACTCGTCCGTGACTCTGGTGAAGACGCTGTCTGCAGGGCCACCATAATTTTCGGTTCCGCGCCGGGCCAACGATTCGACGGCATCCATCTTAGCGACCAGACCCGGCGGCATACCAGGGGAGTCGAGATCTGATTCGGATCCGTAGTCACTGCCGTCATACCCACTCCTTTGCCTATGGTGCCCCTTCCGATGTGGTGAAGGCAGCGTCAGGTTATGTGCGCTCGCCCGATTGCTATCGTTTGCTGATGGACTTTTGAGGCCGATGGACCCCCTCCCGTCGGTGCTATGTTGATGTTCTCCGCCTTCATCAGTATTGTCTAACGAGTCTTCGTCTCGTCCATCATCATCTTCATAATCGTCCTCGTCCCCATAGTCCGAAAAGGCATCTGCCAGTTCATCTGCCAAGTTGCCCATACCATTTCCACCTCCTGCGCCTCCACTGACGAGTGCATTCAGTTCTAGAATGTCGGCTTGGTTAAGACTATTACGGTACGGTGTAGATGGATCTTGTATTGAAGACTTGGATAGTCGTCGAGCTTGAGGTGAGCCGGAATAGCTATCAATGGCTGAGGAGTTTCGAGAATGTCTCGGGGTACGCGGTGAGGACACCATACTGGCTCGTATGGGCCAGGATGACTGGTCTAAAGGTAATAAGGCTATGATATTCTTGTTGCAAGTTCGACGCCCAGGCTGAGCGAGCGTCTCGATGAATTCCGAGGGTGTCGCTAGGGAAGGGCGATAGAGTCGGGTATTTAACCTGTCGTGAGGTACGAGGTGGCCGGCTTGTTCGAGGAAGACGTCGGTAGAGTGAGTCGTAAGTCCGCCTTGCTATATTCCTAAGGAGGGTCCAAATTTGGACCACGGGGTTGCTATCGACTTGCAAGAGAGGGAGCTGCGTGTGAATGCTGTCGTTGGCGTCGCCAGGCGGCAAGATGAGGTGGTTATGCTGTGCGTGCACGACACGTGGATTGATCATGAATGGTTGCAACGGCGTAGAAAGACCCATACACAGACGTTTGTGACAGTATTAAGTGATGACCGCCCATCAGCATCGCCGTGACGGTCGACACAATGAAGTGTAGAGGAGGTCCCAAGACCCACGGCTTCTTTTATTAAGGTACGGCAGACTCGAAGTGTGACCAGGGTCGGAGGTGCGGCTAAGTATCTATTCACTGTATCTTTGCGTAGGGGATACCTGCCTTGGTGTACTCAAGGTCTACACCTGGTAATTGTCCACCTTACCTCAGTGCCTCAGTCCATGGGGCCCCTGGTCCCGGTGGCTAGTAGGTAAGCTACTACCTGACCTCCAGTAGTACCCACATTGTGGATGAATATACAGCCACACTTGAACCTCGATGAAGCAAGACCGTGAGAGTGAAAACCCACCCACAACGAAAATGATCCATTGCGAGCCGGCAAGGTAGAGAGCTCCCGCATCTTGTCTCTCCCAACTCACCTCTGTATCGATTTCCTCCGCCTATACCCTACACGATCTATCCTGTTCTCTCAAGTCGAAAGCCTCACGGCCAGTTGGTCCCCCAATATGGCAACTTTTCGACGATTTCGACCCGACGACGTCAATAAGTTCTCCAAGTGTAACCTCGATCCACTTACCGAGACCTATGAGCTTGGGTTTTATCTCCAGTACCACGCAAAATGGCCGTCGCTCTTCCAGGTGTGCGAGGATATGGACGGAAACATTGTCGGATATAGTAGGACCAGTACCCCATGCATGGAGCTTCCTTGGTACTGATCGTCGACCATAGTAATGGGCAAGGTTGAGTCCTCGCCTGAGGCTTATAAGTTCTCAGAGCACTACCTTCCCTGGCATACACACATCACGGCACTCACCGTAGCTCCAGAGGCAAGGAGGTTGGGCATCGGAAAGATCCTTACGGAACAACTCGAAGTGGCTGCTGACGCCAACAATGCCTGGTTTATGGATTTATTCGTCCGCAGAAGTAACCACCGTGCCATCACCTTCTATAAGAACATGGGATATAGTGTCTTTCGCGTTGTCAAGGACTACTACGGCGATCACGCGACTGATCCGTCGAAATCGAGCGAAGATGCCTTCGATATGAGGAAGTCGATGAAACGAGACAAGGACCATCAGCACGTTAGAAAAGACGGAGAGCACCACGAGGTCGATCCAGAAGATGTTTGGTGAGGGCCCTTCGACACCGTTTATCTACCTTGGGACTCTAGCCAGTCCCGTAGCGCTATGCCCGTCAACCTCAAGGCGACAGGGAACGGTCATGTCGAGACTATAGCCAAGCGCCGTCCACCTCGTAAACGCTACCACTCACAAAGGTACTCTCTGGGCCGAGTAGGAAGGCGATAACGTTTGCACATTCTTCCGGGGTCCCTTGGCGTTGAAACGCCGTTGGTTCATCGAATACAGCGTCCTCTGGTCGGCTATGGATATCCCAAGCTTTTCGCATCAGGGGAGTCGTGATTGCGCCAGGGGCGACTGCGTTGACCCGCACTTCTCTGTGACCGTTCTCCTTGGCCGCAGATCTGGTCAGCCCGATAATTCCGTGCTTGCTGGCATCGTACGCTCCGTGCTTAGCGAATCCTGCTTATTCTGGTCAGAAGGAATGGGTTCTTGTGGTGAAGACTTGGAGATAGAAACGTGCCCTTGGTGCCGTGGATAGAGGTAACATTGACAATGGATCCACGATCAACAACTCTGCGCAACTCCCCTCGTAGGCAGTACATGGTTCCTGTCAGATTAACGGCGATAATCTTATGCCACTCTTCATCCTCGAGCTCGGCGATGGGCCGAATGCCGTGATGCTTGCCAATTATACCGGCCACGTTGGCCGCACCGTCGAGACGCCCATATTTCTCCACTATCGAATCCAGCCAGTCCTCTACCTCATTCCTCTGAGAGATGTCGACCCGGGTGACTGTGAACGGGACCTCTTGCTTCAAAAAAATCCTGGAAGCTGTCTCCATCGCAGTGGGGTCGACGTCGGCAATACAGACAGTGGCGCCTCGCTGACAGAGGACCTTGGCTGTTGCAAAACCGATGCCACTTGCACCACCTGTTATAGCGTAGACCTTTCCTCCTAACGACATGTTTGGTTTCTCGATGATGAGACGAGCCGAGCTGAGCCGGGTCGTTCCAGATGAGGGTTTTGGCCTTCAATAAATAGGAAATCCTGGCATCTCGGAAGTTCAATCAATTGTCGGTTGATTCGGTCGTATACTGGCCGAGGAGGCAGCCCCCCGCAAACTACAGGATGAAAGCGATTGGAGCGCCTTCGGTTTTTCCTAACTTGGAAGGCAGGCTGGCCGGAACCGCTCCCGATCTCTGTTATATCTTTGGTGGAAATCCCTTTCGGCTTGTTTCTTTACTCGCGTCAGTAGATACCATCAATCCATTGCCTTATCAGCGCGACCTACTTGTGCCAAGGGTGATTTAATCTATGAAATTTCCGTGTGTTCGATACCTTGTGCTTAGGTATCGCCAAGTACCAGGGCTCCGCTTCATCTACGAACTTACACCTCAAATAACCATATTCACAGAAGCCTGTACAGCCCTCGCAGCTACAGACATTCAGCACTCGGTCCTTGTTTAGCCAAGTAAAAGCGGACTGAGTCCGTGTAGTGATGGGATACATGCGCTGCCTTACCCTAAGCCCAAGTGCTAACTACCAACTGCCCTGCAACTGAGGTGCTGCGTACCGCGCAAAGCAGAGAGCTGCCTAAGGTAAGGTACGATGGATCTTACAGGCACCATAGCAATACAACAACCTAGATATAGTACCTTCACTCCAGTGAGGTTTCCACTGGAGGATTTACTCTTCCAACGAGACCTGAATACCCAGGCTAAGATATCCAAGGGACGCTGACTAGGACGTCGTCCACTGGCTTACTGGATAGATTACCCTACACCCACAAGGCAAGGGTCGAATTTGCGCTGCCCAACTTTTGCACGGAGTACCCCACTGAGGGTTCGATATAGGGCAGTAAGCACGTAATTACTGCTCTTACGGGACCCCTAGGCCTCAGCTAGCGTTCTGCGAGCCCTGGAGGGCCTCACTATTCTATTCGTTTGCCTCGCCAACGCGCATCATCATTTCTCGCATCACATTACACACCTGTCTGTCGTCACCTTGCTTCATCAGCTAGGTTTATTAATCCTGTACCCTCTCTTTGGCAGCTGGCGAACTTCTCAGCCTTTGCTGGCTTCCTTCCGCCTCTTTATTTGTGCACACCCCCATCTCACTTTTCGCTCACCTTTTCAGAGCCTTTCAAGTTCCCCAGAACCCCGCCCCTGCCGTTCCTTCCCTCATTCTGCCTCCAGTCTTCTTCCCCGTAACCACTTTTTTTTTCTCCCTTCCTCCAGCCTCATCTCAACATCATCACCATCACCTCTGGTTGAGACATCGCTTTATCTAGCACACAACTCGTGACCGTCATCACCACCTCAGATCTCATCGTCTCCGGTGACAATAATCGCAATGGCGACCACTTCGATGGATTACGAGGCCGCCAATGGCGATCGCTACGAAGGTTCGTTTACTCACAACTGCCCTCTCGCGCGCATACGCGTCCGCCCCATCGCCCTTCCCTTGTCGTCTTCTTCTGTCATCACTCTCCGTCCCTATAGCTGATTGCCTTCAACTCTAGACGAGGCTCCACGCTACGAGCGCGACAACAGAAGCGCCTCTCCTCGCCCTCTCCGCGACGACAATGACGGCGGCCGCCGTCGCTCCGCCTCGCCAAATGGGAACCAGGATACGTGAGTTGGCACTCCCTACCCCCTTCTTCTGCAACCCAGTCACTGATATGTTTCTTTCCTCCTAGTGGCATGAAAGATACTTCCGGCCCTAGGGATGACGATGATGGTGCCGTCAACCCTGGCTCTAACCTGTTCGTCACTGGCATCCACCCCAAGCTCACCGAGGCCGAGGTCTCCAAAATGTTCGAGAAATATGGTGATGTGGAGAAGTGCCAGATCATGCGCGATCCTCACACCAAGGAGTCGCGTGGTTTTGGCTTCGTGAAAATGGTCACGTCCGACCAGGCTGAGGCTGCCAAGGAAGGCCTACAAGGTGAGCAGATTGAAGGCCGTACTCTTAGCATTGAGAAGGCCCGCCGCGCCCGTCCCCGTACTCCTACTCCTGGAAAGTATTTTGGCCCACCCAAGCGAGGTAAGTTGTCACTTCCAATTCACTCCCAACCGCACCGTTAACTTTTTCGAGAAGATCCCCGTCCCCGGTATGACGACCGTCGCCGTGGCGGCTACGGCGGCGGCGGCGGCGGTTATGGCCGCGATGACCCCTATCGCTACCGCGGATACGAACGCAACTATGAGCGACGCTACGAGGACCGTGCAGGTGGCTATGACCGCGGTTATCGCGAGGAGCGACGTTACGAAGATCGAGGTTACGGCCGAGACTACGACCGTACTTATGAGCGCCGCGGCGGGGGCGGCGACCGTGAGGAGGGCTACAACAGAGATCGATACGCTGGACGTGAAGACCGCGACCGCTACGGTCCTCGCGGAGGAGGCGCTGCCGGATACGAACGGGATCGCTATGACCGCCAGACTGAGCGCGACCCCCCCCGAACCCGCGAGCCTGCTGCTGCGGCTCCGGGTGCTGCTGGATATGGCGAGCCTGCTTCTCGATCCGAGACTCGGGACGCCTACGGAGGTTCGGGCTATTACTGAGTGCGAATGCGCATGTTCACGCTAATCCTCCCAGGCCCCGATCGCAACCTGCACTAAACCCACCTTCGATTTCTGAAATCGGCTTAGAACGGAGTGCCATTATTTCGGCTGTCATGCTTTATCTCTCCTTTCTCGGCTCCTTTTTTGCACGTTCGGTTTTTTTCTTCCATTTGTTTTCATTTTCTTCCGTGGACTACTGCAGAACTTCGATTAGGATCTGCTCACTCAGGAGTTTCGTGTGAATGCGACAGTTAGGGAAGGAAACAAAAAGGGTACTCGGCATGCGTCACTGTTCTTGTTGCTAGCGGTTTTGCGACGACAAGGTCACGGATGGACCACGTGTGGCAGACTCCGGATCTCTACAGAATCAAACTCTTCATCAGTCATCGCGTCTATCGACGGCTCCTTGATAGCATTGGCGGCACCACATCCAACAGATGTCGACGTTGACCTTGACGGAGTGAACCCTATGGATCAATAAACTCACCATCGACTGCGGAACTCGTTGCCTGCAGCCTCCTGTACCGTTCTCAAACATCTCAAAATTTTGGCATCACGAATTGGCAGCAACCGCAGCATTCGAAATCATTCCACCGTCATCAGCAGTTAATGCACAGCTTACTGTCGCCCTTGACTGACACTACTGTCCTAACTCAGAATTGCCCGTAAATGTGTCGCCAGTCGCCAGTCAAACACCCAATCGCTGTAATCACCTTGACGCCGTCCAACTCTTGATTCATTATATCTGTCACCACGGCTCGCGAAGGAGTTCTGGGCGCCTCACGTAAGTTTAAAGTGGTACTTTCGGTCTTCCCTTTTGGCACTCTTAAAGGTAATGTCACGGCCGTTCTGGTAGGTGACCTCTTCTTAAGTGGCACTGGCAGTACATACACTAATCTGGACACGTCCAATGACCGCAAGGATGTTTGAAAGCAGGATGACTTGTAAACAAATTGAATCAAACCACTGACGTTGGTAGCGATTTGATGGGAGATGGCGGGGAAGAACTCAGCAGGACAAACTTCAACACTGACTCCATGACACTTCTACCCTTGTTGCATGACTTGAAGCTCCCAAAACCCGGCAACATTCAGGCCATTGCTCTCAGGCTTGAATGCTCAGGTCGATGTACCTATCTAGAAACCCTTTCCTGTGTATTGGCCTGGCGGGGGGTAGAATGCACATGAAGTTGAAAGCATGCTATCAGCACGCTTGAACAATCTTTAGTCATCTCACTCTGCCTTATAGGAAATCCAAGAGGCCATGCCAAACCTGTAATATATGTTACCTTGGACATTATTGAAGCATTGACCCCCTAAAGAGATTCCTATAGGTTTTGCCAGAATGACAGCAGGTTCCCCCCTCCGAAAATGCACTGTACATTGCGACCCTGCTTCATATCCATTTCACCGAGAGATCTGCGGATTCTGTTGGTATTTATGGACAATCTAATTGTTTGTTTATGATGAAACATCGCCTCACATTTGCGCAAATGGTTACTTCATCTCGGGTCTTTGTCGTATATTGAATTAACCTCATACTCAGTTGATTGCTCTTCGCACCTGGTTGTCCCCGAATTTCAGCCTTCGTCATTTTGATTATGCTCCGGTATACGTGATTCTTCCCTTCAAATTCTTAAGCCCAGGTAAGTGGGGGATAGGGATATAAGGGTATCAGATATTTGGTTCGTGATCTATAGCTCTGCAAGATCCTGGGGACCTAGACACTGTAGCAGAACGGCCTGGGTATAAATGTGTCCGCGATCCCTATGCTCCATCAATGTGGTTCATCATGTCCACCCCTACTCACATTGGCGCCTATCAACCAGCCAACACCGGAAACTAATGTTCCCGTTGCAGCTTCTCTCAGTTGATCCCGTTTCCTCATACGCTGATTGTCTTGACTATCCGTGTCAGAGCTCTGAGATTCCGTCATGCTTTGAGTCATGCCCTGTGCCATGCCGTGCAGACTAGATAATGCATTAAAGTTTCGTGTTGCCACTCTTGCTGTTGCTCGGGAAAGGTCAAAGAGTGACATAGGGGCCTCTTCGGCCTGTCGAGCGGCCGCACTAGCGGTCATATTTCTTGGTGGGTAGGCCTTCTCCGGATCGTGGGAATCGAATGTCCCTGGAAGCTCCCGAAGGTCACCTGCAGCATCCCAAGCATCTTCCTTAGCTGCCTCTTCCTTAATGGCCGAGTTGAGTTGCTCTTCACAACGCCGAAATGTTTTGAGAACCTCTTGAAGCTGCGAGCGGGGTGCAATACGTAGTGCAGTGGCCAGACATTCGATTCTTTGTTCCAGATGGCGAATCTCGGGGTTTCCGCTAGCGGTACCCAGATGGGTCGGTTTCTGGGATCTCTCAGTGCGAACATATTTCCCAGCGTTCAGGGCTGCCTTCCATGACCACTCATCGCCAGAGGACGGATCTGAACCGCCTGGTTCTCCAAGGCGGCTAACCACATACGAGTATGCCGTCTCGAAATCGTCCTCCCTTAGAGCTGCCTCGATACACATTGCCACAATCCGCTTCTCGGCTATCGAGACATCGTAAGGTCGGTCTACAGGGGTGGAACCTCGCTTGTCCACCTTGTCGCAGATCGCCAAGCCAGCCCTGACCATGTTGTTTCCCATCTCCAAAAACTCCTGTAAGCGGGTGTATGCCTTGCGGTTCTGCTCCAAGACCTTTTCAATTATTAAGATGGGGTCTGAATGCACCCGTAGCACGACAGGGCTAAACGGCTCCCCCTGCTTGAGGACAAGCCGGTAATCACTCAAAGCATGTGTCGCCCTCAGTAAAGCTTCTACTCGTTTAGTGACTGGGAGGGATTTGTCCATCGTCTTGGGAAATGCAAGAATGCTAATGTTCATCAGTAAGGCTTCCTCAGTTTGAGACGGCCAACTTACATATCGTCACACTTTTTCAGACCTCCTCGTGTTCGATTAGGGTTGGACGCATTGTCGAATGCGCTCAACGCCGCGCTCTGGACAGTATTTTGTACTGCAGTTGGCGAAAGGGGCCCATTAGAAGAATCCTCGTAGATGGAGTTCGCAAGGCCATATCCTATTCCCTTTAATTAGCCCACATGGCCAGATGTGTCTAGGTCAACTGCAACTTACGTGTATTCGAGAGCAGGGCTTTTAGCATTTCTGTTTCAATATATTCGGCAGACATCGTGCTAAAGATGCCTTGAGAGCCTACAGAATCGGCATCATTGCCCCAGTTGTGCAGCCAGAGGATTTCTCGCCGGCTCCGAATCCAATACTCATCATCATTCTTTGGCGCATGGCTCGAAATCGCTCGTATCAACCTTGTGAGCTCGCTTTTCTGCTCACGAGAATCTTTTATAAAGGTCAGATCACCCGCTCTTCTAACGGTACAAGGCACACCAGAGCGGGTTAGAATCAAGGCGCTGAGAATAAGAGCCGTCAAGAGGCCAGTCGAGGTAGTGTTTGGGGCCGTCAAGGGATTTGAGGTGTCTAGAAGGTCATTCCTCATATAGCTTGCCGCCTTGGCGTCGGGGAAGGCATGGGAATCGAATTGAGGCACAGGAGACAAGTTGGACGCAGCTGATTGCCAGGATGGAATGAAGTCTTGATCCATGAGAGACTTGATCTTGTTGACGATCTGATATGCGCCCTCCAGAGCTTCTACCGTGGCTTCAGGTATTAGGTAGGCGGAAGCCAGGACAGCCCTGGCGTAACTCTGATCCAGGTACCGTTGCTGTGGCTCTTGAAGCCACACGTTGATCTCGTCTCCCAACTCGATATCTTCTGGTCCATCCCACTGCTCGATCGCCTTAAGAGCAACTCTCCATGATTTGGAAGCCTGCAAAACAAGCCACTCCAGAACTTGCTCCCAGCCAGGGCACGATAATGCGTCCGTCCCACTTGGATTATTTGCAGAGTTGCCAGCAACATCATTCAGCCTCCACCTGTTACCATTGTACAACCATGGCCCAATCAACCCCCTCAAATCTCGACCAAGAAGGCTATAATCATCTTCCCGAATCCCTGTCTCGGAGAGCAAAAACTCGGTGGCTGTTCGGTCGGGCAGATTCTGGAATTCACGAAGCGAGTAGCGGGCTTGTCGTTGGCGATAGTATTCATGATTTCTCCTCAGAAGAGGCAGCACAGTCGACACCATCCATGTTTGTATGGCCGGGGCGTTCTGCAAGAATGGTCCAAGTAGTTCTGGAAGTTGGGCTAGCATGCCCGCCTCCTCGTCCATCCGATAGCCCCTGTGGAGGAGAAACAAGACCAGAGGTTCGGCCTCGCCATCGATCAAGTCCGTCGGGACCGATAGTTGTAGCAGGTGGAGCTTTCGGACTTTCTTGAGAGCTTGCTCGTCGGAGAGGCCATCGATGAAGGAGGTATCGAGCTTCTTATCTGCCACAGAATCCAGCTGGCCGGCTGCGAGATTCTGTAGAAAGGTGACGTAGACAGCAGGCTTCACAGTCTCGGGGAGGTATGTTAGCAGGATCCGAAGCACTAGTTCTTTGCGGAAGATTGTGGCATATTGCGCTACGAGCGAGGCGTAGCTGTCGATGTCGACGTGAGTAGCGAAATGTGCTGCGAGAAGCACCAGCTTGGCGGGGGAGATGGCCGATGCCATGCCGAGTGCCTCGCAGCGAGATTGTCCCAAACGTTACCGTGTCTCCGCTGACTTGTCGCCGTTCTCTTCTTGCCCTACTGGAAATCAATTATGAGACTTTAAAGGCCGTCGCGATGTCGTCATGTACGTCAAACGAGGTAAGTTGATAATTGAACGTGGTACCTGACTTGAACAAGACCGTTCCACATAAGCTTGAAGGCCAGCAAGATGTCTAACAAGCCTTATGTAGAAGGGGACTAGCGCAGCGGCATCCCGTCCAATAAGCTAATTCAATCTGCGCCCAAGCTGCAATACTGGCCCTCGGATTTAAGCGCTGCACTATCTGAAAAACATCTGAGCCTCCCATATCGGTATGCTTAGTGTAGTAGTGGTTGTTAGTGTCACATTCCCCACCCTTCTGTCCAATCCGTAGGCGGCGATTTGCTAATCGTTGTTGCAAGATTCAAACGTCGAACGGACCCAAGGAACAGGCGAAGAGCGAACCTCATCTCAACCAGCCGAAAGTCTCAGGACAACACTCAATTGGTTCAACATGGCTTCGGGATACGGCATGCACGGCGGTGAGATTGCCCTTATACTCACTGACGGCAGTAGCTAGAGCATCGAAAGCAATAGTACGGGGTGAAGGCTAACGAGAGGACCTCGGTCTCCAGGTGTCGGCCGCTGCTTTCCCTTCTGGCAGGAAGTCATGGCATGCTACGTTGTCAACACATCGGCCGAAGACGACTCCGGCAAGAAAAAGTGTGCCTCCGCGCTCGAGGATTACTATGAGTGCTTGCACCACAAGAAGGAGGTGGGTTCTGCCAACATGGTGCACTCGACGTGTCATGATAGCTAACAAGGGGCAGCATGCGAGAGCGCTGGCGATCCAGGCAGCATACGCCCGAGCCGAAACCGCGACCGCGCGAGACAATGCACCCAGCGCCAAACAAATACGGAACTTGGGACTTCTGGATAAGGAGGAGGATACCAAGAAGCTGTTGGGGCAGAGCTAGACGGTTGGGTTGTATTCCGTCCATGTCGACTGTATATCATGAGGGAATAGATGCCCGTTGACTTTGATCATGCTCATGCCCAATTTGCTGTGTTGTCGCCAGTAAACGGCTTCTTTGATGTCCCTCCAAACGGGGAACGACATTGTCAATCACATTCCCAGAACGCCGAGGGAACCGTGACCTGGACTGATCTTGTCTATTGACCGGTAGCACCAGCTTCCTGGCTGTCCTTATATCACTAAAGGTACTTAATTAGAGTACACTTAGCTTGGCCACCATATTGGAGCTCTGTCGAGACAAGGTAACGCGATATCTAAACGTGCAATAGGTAAAGACGATCATCACTTCCCAGAGGAATGATAGCAAGTCGCAAGTGCCTACTTCAGAAGGAGAGTATGGTTTAAAATGTTTCTCCTACAGCCAATATATCAGTGGCGCGTGCGAATATGGGGCGTTTCTTTTTGGCTCATCTTGATCTCGAGGACTACGATCAGGTGATGACTAGGGGGACCTCGCGTAGCCTTAATAGGGTGCCCAAGGTAGCTACTACTAGTATACATCTCTAACCCGGCTCTTAAGGCACCTCATGTGTGATACTTAGGTAAGGTATCGAAGCCAAGGTACCTGAGGCAGCTACTAGTTGGATGACGGGGCACGCAACCTAAAAAGCAAGTGAATAAGGTACCTTAGGTAGGTAACCGATGCTTCACGCTTGCCTTGCGATGACTATACTCGCTCTGGTAATAGCAGTCAGGCGTATCGCCCTACCCAACCTACCCTTTCGCATCCGTGATTCATCTTCTACTGTCCTATTACTTTGGAGTATATCAATTCCCAATGTACACTTTGGCAGTGGCCTCGTCGCATCGAACCTTCACTCTGCCTGAACACCAGCTTGACTAGCCCAAACCAACAGGCTCTTCAAATGCCTTGCTTCAGGGGCATCGATGTGTCCATCGTCGCGCAATCAGAACCTGGGAAACTCCCCGAATTTTCTCACCCAGACGCATCCTCAGTTTGCCTCTTGCCGACGCTCAGTTGTCCCCAAACTCCTCAGTCATCGGGGTCAGCGTGTGGTTCCGACTCGGATTCGACCCATATCCAAAAGACCAACCCGCGCGTCTCTGTCTACATCCCATCACTTCCAGGTATGCTGCCGCTGTTGTCCACAACCTTCTCTCGGGCTCGGTGGGCTGGACCTGTGGCTTATATCTCTTAGGGTCGCAGTTCTGGATTCACTACTCAATCAAACGTTCCCCAGAGCCGCCATGTCATCTCTACTTCAAGATCTCTATGAATGGCAGGGCCATCGCAAGTTGGGGTGTCAATCCAGCCGTGCAGTCTTCGGGCTCAGTTACGAGAGCCCTTTATGAACCTTGTGACAGATGGTACTACAAAGAAGATGGTATCGTGCACAAGAGACTGGGCATCGAAGCTCGCTACTTTCAATTTCTTCCCACTTCAGACAACATCTCGGTAGCAGATGATGGGGGGGTTATTGAAGTTCAAGTCTTCCGGGCAAGGAGCCGTAAGAGAAGGGCGCCTATCTTGCTGCAGCATCGAAGCCGGGAGTCCTACGGAATTGCGTGAGTCCCCAATGCATCAATTTCCTGGCGCTTTGAAGACTGATTAATCTGGCAGGTCGCCGTCGGGAGGACTCCTGGAGCGACCGCAGGACGCATCCTATTATGACTGGCTTTTAGTCGACCCGAAAGACTCTCCATTTGCTTCATTTTGTTTCCACTACCGCTCGTGGATGAATCTTCACCAGCTGAGCCTGATCCCATCCTCTAGTGAATTTGAAGTAGAAAATTTACCATCACCAATGGACGAGCAGACGGGTATTGACAAGAGCGAAACTAGCAATAACCTTGCCCATTTACCCAACATGTTTCAGAAACTTGCAATCAAGAGCGACGGTGTGGCAGTAGCTCGGCGCCGCTCGGATTCTCTATTGCCGTCTACTATGGGGTTCGATTCAGGTAAGGGGTTACCTCGTGCAACGGCAGTATCAGTATGTCACCGGCCACTTCCTGACATCCCTGAGACGCGTCCAACTTCGAGGAAGTCCTTTGAGTCATGCGCACCTTCGATCGCACCATCCCTTCTGCCATATATCGAAGAGGACTTGACTGAAACTGATTATGTTGAATACGGCATGGCAACCCAGATACCAATCCGGGCAGACTCACTCCCATCCCATGAACAAAAGCACCGACGCTCTTTACGCAGGAAGAGCACATTGACCACTCGAGAGGGATTATGGCCTCTTGGACAACGCAATCCTGCCCCAGGCAAGGCAGCTAAGACCGTCGCAATATCACCAGGAAAGAATGCCCTGGATGAGGGAATCGAAGGGTCATCTCCAAGTGTCACGTCTGAGGGGGTGGTTAAATTGTCAAGAAGAACTGGTTCTGGGAGGAATCTTATGTCCTTGAGTGAAGGAGAGTGGATGAAGGGTGGTTCTTCATAACATTGCAAGACGGTCCCTACATAATTCACTCCCTAGTTATGACGTTGTTAGTCTGTAAACACTGAACGTTCTAGATCAAATGTGGAGGGAAAGGCTGGATGAGCGGGATGAGCGGGATCAGATGATTTGCGCGCCACGTCGAAGAGGTTTAAAGCTCGTACGGCGCAATGAAAGGTAGTTATTCGGCGCTTGTAGAGAGTTTATGGACAAGATGAGGTTCACATAGTAGTAGAGTCTGCCACGGTAGATCTCTCTTAATACCCAACTACTTTTAAGTCAGAGAATATATAGCTGATACTCAGCTCTCTAAAGGCGGAAGAATGCTCTAGTTATCAACCAAGGCACAAGGCATATCGAGACCACCGAGCTAGCCTTGTTGGAACACAGCTCAGCCGCTAGTACTGGTCTTGAAAACTGTCAAGAGATCAGAGATCTAGATGGTTCTGGGATAATCCATCTACCCATCGGATTGCAGCACCTCGGCGTGGGGCAATTATGGCGGAGACGGTTCTTGAGACACTGCTTTTTGAGAATCGTTCAATTATTCTCCATCTCGACAGGGAATTTGGGGTATCCAGGGATGAAGGAATAGCTCCAGAGAACAAAAACGTGAGGGGGGGGGGGGGGACCGAGAATTGAAGGGCGATGCAGGGGGGGTTGAATGTTTCGAGAAGCTCGATGCAGGGCAAAACCAAGCGCTTCGAATTGGCCATCCATCGCGTATCGGAAAACAACCTCGAAGCAGTAGCTCTTTTAAGATCGCATAGCCTTGTACGCAGGAAATTTCGAGAAGGGCTAGCCGCGCTGATATATGTACAGAGGCATTTCCTACTCGAGCGGCGAAGAATACATTTCCAATTTCCAACCGAGAATATAGCGAACCTGCAAGTATCGTTGCATCGGGTTTTGGCCATGGAAGTCATGAGTAGGAGACGGCTATGTCGTCGTATAGTCTAGAATAGTGCCGTTCAATTTAGAAGCAGCCAATCCTTGACGGACTGTTGGCCAAGTCTAGTATGAAGGCATTCACTTTCTCGCAGGCAAGTCATAGATTTCGAGAATAACGACCAAAATGAATAGGCAAACAACCTACCACGACACCCAAAGCAATTTCAAACCGGGCTAAGAAGAAGTTAGGCAACCATGTGCTAAGGGACTGGGCGACCTACGTGGAAAGGGTGTGAAAGGAGACACTACAACTCCTACCCTAGATATCGTACGGTCGATATTACACACTCGTCGTGTTCGGCATAGGAACGGCGAGGGCCGACTCAGCATACGCTGCTGAGGTACCGAACCTAGAATCATGCTTCGTATAATGAAAAGTTAGGTCTGGGGGCTGGAAGCATCGTTAGCACCGCCGCCCAAGAGACTCGTATGAGCTGTACGAGTATGACGAGACGTATCAATAGAGCGACCGATTGAATGAGGTGAAGCCTCCTGTTGATTATCAAACCCGAACTTGACACTCAATGCATTGCCCTCAGTGGAGTCGGTCTCCAAAGAGACCAAGGCTAGACCAGCGACACAGAGCGGACCGAGGCCAGGCAACAGACACAGGGCGTTAGGGGGGACAGAACGGCCAAGACCAGGTGAAGCAAGAAGAGAGCACCCATGGAGTGTGCCGAGGACATTGCTTGGAATAGCATCACGATGCATAAAGCGGCAAGGATGGTGTTGAAAGTTCGCGATACCCGAAGGGTGTGCTGGTGCGTTGGGGGAACAGGATGCGGACTTGCGGAGCACTCAACAGACCATGTATGAAGAGCCCCAAGGCGGAGGTTTGAAGCAATGGCCCCGAGAAAGATCCATGAGGCAGGGTGGGGATGGTGCATAGCGCATGGCGCATGGTGATGAGACAACAGTCGGCGGCTACCTGCAACGAAGTTTCCCAGCAGGCTAGGTTGGTACCTCGAGTGACGGTATTCTGGAGACACTCCCGAGACGTTGAAGGAAACGAGGGTGACTGGTGGAGGATGTGACACGGGATCCGGCCTCGATGCCGTTTGTCTAACAAGCAAGAAACGAGCCGGCGTCGAAGTCAGATAGATAGATGAGACATAACGTCGCGAATAAAGTTGAGCGTGGCGTCACCTGGGCCAAACGACTGGAATGGTAGATGCGATGGTTGGGTTGAACTGGATGGAATGTGAAAACTACTAGGCACATGGATGTTTCTTTCCTTTGTTACATCCCGTCCGTCGATTTCGGCACGACTAGTCGGCGCCTTTTTTTTTTAGAGTTTAGGTTTGGTCGTCGTTTGATCCATGACTAATTTATGGTGTAGGTAAGGTTGGCTAGGGTAGACCCCCTCGAATCTAGGAACTATGATAACTCAGCGTTGAGGGACAGTCGCTTCAGGTAGTGTATGATGAGCGCCATATTAGACATGGAGGATGAGAGAGGAGTCTTGAGAAGTGGTTCAAGGTTTACGTCACGGTCGGACAGAAAAGGCACCTCCCATGCGGGTAAGCCATGCCTGAAGTCATTGGTCAAATCATTCTGGATTTGAGACTTGGAAATGAATACGAGTTCTTTCCCCATCTCTCGTAACTGACGGAGGTGAGCGGGAGAGAACGGATAAATGCAGCGTCCCATAGGCATGGAGACCCCTAGGCGGCGATAAGCGAGAGCCGCAGCCGCTGAACCCAGATCCTCGGGACATGCCATCACGGGGAAATGGGGTGCAGAGGAAGGCACTGGCTAGGGCTAATCAAACAGACAAAGTGCAGCGGTGTGAGGAGGAGAGTTGATAGAGGAGCCAAGCGATGGTACTGGGGTGCACTCTTATGAAAACGCGCGTGCAACAGTAGGGTGCAGTTTCTTGTAGAGCTTGGAACATAATAATGCTACGCGGGGGTTGCAGGACTCGAGAGGCTAATGAGTATCATGGCGAGACCAAGTTTCAAAGGCAGTCTCAATCGATTGGAAATTTATGCTCCACGATCATCGGAAGTCTCGGGTTTTCGACCATTGATAATCTCTAATTCCCAAAGACCCTTTGTTAAAGGAGCCCTTGTTAGCCTACACTCTAACCATGTGGTGGTACTAAAGTGATGAAATGAGGTACAAGAACTTTGAGATGAGACAAGATTTTTAGGAGTGGGGAGGGGAGAATGAGGTGAGCTGAACAGCGGAGATTCTGTCGGTATGAATTTCCACGAAAATGCGATCGCCCAGCGTCCTTCGCCTACCCTTGGCTGCTAGGGTGCTGCGGCCATGCCACTGTAACCTGAAGAGGTTCCGCAGGGACGTAGAGCATGGACTAGGGGTTGAGGGAGGGGCCGAGGGAAAACGGGCAGCAGGGAGCAGGGTTTCAGCGCAGCAACTCCAACGGCGGCAGGGAAAAGAATGAACATAACTGAGGGAAGCAAGGATTAGGGGATGAAGTTACGTTCAACGGAGCCCGAAAATTTTCGGTCCAGGGCCTAGGATCCTGCAAGCCAGCGTGATACTTGACACAGAGACAACGAGGCGCGCGACCCCTGCGGTGGCAATCAGTAATCGAATATTCACTGATGCGCTCGCGGGTCAATTGCCAGGCCAGCCAGGGCATCTGGTCGGATTTGGGTGCCCGCTAATCTGTAGCGCTAGCTGGCAACTTTGTACCGCGCAGTAGCTGGCTTTAACACGGTCGATTATTTGATTCTCTGGTGTTTGGCTGGTGTAGATCCACCCCGGCGGTTTGGTAGTCTAGGTAGGTGGAGGATGGATCTTTTGACTTACCCACAGATCTTCTGATGGATTTCTCCTAGAAAAGTACTGTACTCCTTGATGATCGTCGGCTCGAATTCTCAGTAGCAAAACCTGCAACTCCAGGCCAGCTGGACAAGGCTTCCACATCACAGACTGCCAAACTTACTGAAGTTTATGGGTGAAGTGCATCGCCAGGAGCGAAGGATGCAGACGCAAGATGCAGCTTTCGTGCGCCTGGCGAGTTGCAAAGATCTTTCGCTCTCGTTTTGCTCTCCCCCCTTTTCTTTTTCGGTCTTGGACTTGACTGTGAGTGGCTTATGCTGCATTCTCTCTTGGTGAACACGACTTTAACGAAAGCTAGTACCGGTAGCCAATCTCATCAATCCGCCCTTGACTAGGAGACTTAAGCACATAATTGTGCCCCATTACTCCAGGATAACAAAGTAGGCGGTTTCAGCAGGTGGATGGGCGGAAGAAACGTCACCCGGGCGGAGGGGTGGCAGAACTGCCAAATTGGGGGTGGGAGGCACCAAACGTAGCTCTGTCGATCGACGTTTATTAGTCTTTGACGGCCGATGACGCGGGCGGACGGGTGCAGTCGCTGGACTCAATGCATGTGCCGTGGGTGTGAGATTTAGCATTTAGGAGGAGATGCCCTGGTCCCGAGAAGCGGAAGAGGCAGTTCAATTCCGCGGGGAACGCTCCTGAGGCACGAATCCAGGCCAGACTTACTCTTACCTACCTACCTCAGGAAAGAGAATTGTGGGATCAGGGCCAAAGGGATCTCAGCACATTACCTTACAGTGCGGGTACCTCACCTCTTGGGCATTTTATATCCTACCTTACCTAGCAACCCAGGTACGTAGGTATGAGGTGTGTCTGATTTGTAAATACGTACTGTGGTAATCGCCAGCATCACCTCGACCCCTTGTCAGCGACGTTGCGTTGGCTGGCAGTAACACTTACTACTAACTGCTCTTGCAATTAGTCCTTCGGGACTTCTCCAGCCCGGGGCGACCAGGGATTAGGGGTGGAGGACTGAGAAACGCTGAAAACAGTCAGGACAGAGGCTGGATGCTATTGGGCCATGGATTCGGAGACTCGAGCCCTGGCCCTTGTCGGAAGGGGGTCGAGATACAAAGCATGGGCATGGGTATCAGCCTGCCAGCCCAACAAGGGGTTCCGATAGACAATCGAGATTTGCATCTGGATCTGGGATATGACAATGCAGCCCACAGCTGCAGATCGACATCGATCTGACCGACATGATTCGGGTTTTGTCATCTCAACTTATCTCAGCCATCTGTCACCCAATATCCACAGCCTTACACTCCCGCCTGACTCGACTGATTGTGCTGTGACGAGCCATTCATCACATCACACTTCGCGACTTTATCCCAACTATTAGCATTCGTAATTCCAAATTTATCATCAGTTGGCTACCTTACTCCCGTGGTCCCACCAAAGCCATCTGGAGGGCGTTTCTCCCGCCCCGCCCACACCCCCTACCTCTTCAAGACTGCCACATTCCAGTCACTGGTTGAGGCTTCAGTGGCCATTCACAGTCGCAGACGAAGTCGGAAAGGCCGTGCTTCAAAGGTGCCAAACCAAGCAAACCTTAAGTACTATCCTGATCAACAACAAGTTGAACTGCCTCTTGGTCAGGTGCCTACTCTAGCAGCCCCAGCAAACCCCGGCTCAATAGCGCCAGCGCAAATAGCGTGTTAGACTAACCAAGACAAGGCACGGCAAGGCCTGACTCGGCCAAGGCAATGTTGTAACAGCTGCCTGAGACAAAGGCGTGAGGCCCAAGACCCAGAACGCAGAACCCGAATAGACCAAAAGCTACTAACCATTTCCGATGTTTCCAATCGCAAGCGGCAAGTAGTTGCACGCGGGATCACTCATCGATATCGTTTACCTTTGCTGCATTGGATATGGGGGGCAGATCTCAACGGGTATTGTCTCGGGACTCCCCTTCAATCACTAAGACGAGGCAGCACCGGGGTTGATGGATCCTTGGAGTAAGACTTCTTTCCTGCCCGGCAGTTCCAAGAAGCACTTGGTCTATCACGCTCTGCATCGTTTACTGGGAATAAGAATAGTGTTGCATTACATTTTCTCATTAATTCAATATCACGCTCTCTCGTTATGCTAGAAACCCTGAAATATGCACTGGCACCATGAAATACAATCCCGTCTTTGCTCTGGGTGCCTTGAGTATGACGATCCGTGCCCTGTACCTCATCTAATCGCCATTATGCCCGGGTCGCTGATTCTTGTATTGAAGATCCCTCCTTTATTCCTCATGCTCAACTCGAGTCTTGTCCTCCCCAAATCGTTGTAGCTGCAATGACTTCGTTTTGACTTGTCGCCTGTAAACAGTGGAATATTGTAATAAAGCATGTAGGTGTGCTCTGGTATCATCGTCCTGCTCATGGGTAGCAAGTGACACCGGCTGGTTGAGTTCAGGTTGGGGCGAAGCTGTTGGCTACCTCTTCATTGAGAGGGTCGATGTTGGATCATCATTTTTAAGGCTCCGAGCGTCCAATGCGTACTGTTGTGATGCTGTAATAAATTTTGCTACAGACCTAAGATGCATCGAAGGCCGTTTGATTGAATATTGCTCTTGGTATCCTTGCCTGGGGCAATCCAAGAGCTTGTTTTTTTTATAGTTTTTTTAGCGAAGAAGATTGGATACATTCATTCGAGCATCCTTATCTCCTACTTGTGTTTGACCCATCTGCGATTCTCCTGTCTGTGCTCGCTGTAATCGTTGTGATTGGAATTGCTGCTGCACAGGCGAATTGGGCGCCGTAGGAAGTTGACCCTGGGGCCCTATTGGAGGTAGCCGAGTTCGAGGCGCAGATGCGTCACCATATCCGGTATGGCCAAGTGAGATAAGGCTGGGAAGTTTTGAGTCCATCGTAGAGTGCGCAGAAGCAGAGCGGAGGGGAGGGAGCTGTACTGGCTGTCGCGAGAATGATTGACACTGTGGCGATGTCGTATAATTGGACCCTAGGTCTGATTCGGCGGACTCGGACGTGCAAGGGGACGGTAGAGGTGCTTCTACCCAAGTCATCGGCTGTTGATGGGCATAAGCAGTTCTCGGTGATGATTGGGCTCCTGGTAGGGAGAGAGGATGTGTGGATATTGAGAGGCCTGGTCGATTATAGTGCTGCTGGTCATACGACTGGACGTGACGTCGACGATCTAGTCTCTTGCGGCGGTTCTGGCTACCGTTCCACCAGTTCTTGACAGCGTTGTCACTCCGTCCGTTCAGTCGGCGAGCGATTTCGGCCCATCGCTTCCCGATCTCACCTACGAGCCGCTCAATCTCAGCACCCTCTTCTGGCGTAATGGGGTCGTGGTTTAGAGATGGTTTGAGGTTCTGATGATATCGTTCACGGCATTGCTTTGGGGTGCGGGATCCGAGAGTCTGCGCGATTCGTACCCAGTTGAGGGCGCCGTGGACTTGAACCAATGACATGAGATATTGGTCCTCATTGTTGGACCAGGGACCTCTCCTTTGTGACATTATGGCGAATCCAGTGCCAGTGGAGAGACAGGTTGTCGGCGGTATCGCAGGAGGTAACTTTGACAGTTACGGTCGTGTATGAATAAAAGCGGCCCGTGGGACGGTGAGAAGTCTAAGTTATCCGCGGGAGCTCTGATGCCGATTTTGATGTTGAGGTTATTGAAATATGACAATGACGATGTCGCCGGCGGGGGGGGAGATGGTAGTGGGCTATGACAACTTGGGAGGAGGCAGTGGATGGAGACTGGTGTAAGTCCTAGTTGTATATCTGGATGATAGAAAGGTCAATGAGGCTCCGAGACTAGTTGTCGATTTAGATGGAAGGAAGGGGTGGGAGGTGAAGATATGAAATATGTATTCGTCGAGAAAGTGGGACTTGACTGATGGCGCTTCTGCGTTCAGATCAACCCTACACTCCCAAACGCATAAAGTATAATATGGGGAAAAGCAAGTCTCGGCACGGGGGTGCGAGGCACCACCAACCCATGACAGATATCCACCTCGACAAACTTTCAGGATCAGGATCTACTACCGGGATGCTGCTGTCAACGACTGAGATACGACGAAACCTACTTACGCCATGAAGCGGCGGCGTCGACCTGGGGCCAGGGGGGGAGCTGGAGTCCGAACAGCGTCGGGAGGGGCGTGGGCGTAAGCAGAGATCTAAAACCTCATCCGTCGACGAAAGATCCATACGTCAAAAGACTCAGAACGGAGGGAGGGGGAGGGAGGGCCGTGGTGGGGCCCGTCGAGAACAAGAACCGAGAACAGGACCCTGAATGATCGAGAGGGAGAAATGAGGGTGTGGGCTTCCTTGACGGAAGCGCTCTACTCAGTCGCCCCGGGGGGGGGGGGGGGGGGGGGAACAAGGGGCCAAAAAGAAGTGGCCCCCCGCATAGGGACCCCCAAAACCCAAACCCC
>JAMAKE010000041.1:0-13810 GCA_023628695.1 Nectriaceae sp. PG4201 | reverse complement strand
GCGCCGCCCCCCCCCCAACAAGGAGCAATCATCATCTTGCACCCAGCTGAGAGCACCCCATCACGCATCACCCAGCTCCCAGCTCCCTCGGCCTCCTCTTCTTCCTCGGTCAGAAAGTACGAGGCCCAGTAGTACATTACGTGCCCCATTCGAGGCCAGGAAAACGCAGGTGAGGGTTTGGTACACGCCCATCCCCCCCCCCCTTCTCCCCCTGCAAGCCCGTTAACGGCACCCGTGGGACAATCTGCGCGGCAGGCCGCTGCTCATCGATGCAGTAGGACTAGCGGGTCCAGGGACGGGCAGGACTCGGGGACGGGTGAAGCTGAAAGACAACAGAATGCACACAGTGAGACAAATGATGGGGCCGGGGGCATGGTTCCCAGGCCACGAAATCGATGTATGCTGTCGAGGCCCGGCGTGCTTCTATAACACCAGGATTGAACCTAACGTTAACGGCCGGGGGCATGCACAACAGAACGATCCGGTAGGGACTCCCGTAACGACCTCGGGAAGAAGTTAAAGGCTAAAAAGCACCGTAACTGTAACCTTACGTGCGAAGTAGGCGAGCACGTCAGATCTATCCATCATCGTTTGCATCTGCCTGGATACTGTCGCAAGGGTGTTCGTGATGGTGTCAGTGATGCCGACTGACAGCTTGTCAATTGCGGGTCGATGATCTGGTGGAGAGGGCGAGGAACAAGGGGATCGCCGTCGTCTGAATCCGGCTTTTTGTTGCAACAAGATTAGCATCGTCGTCGGTCCATCGAGGCCGGAGCTTGCCGTCGTCCAAGCCACATGAGTATGCCGCAGGCTCCAATTTTTTTTGGGCTGCTCTCGTCGACTCCGAGTCGTTTCGAGAAATTCATAGTAGAGTTTGGAGTGGCTTCGCAACGACTCGTCAACCACAACGCAAGCGTTGGACTATGTCTGATTCCGTCTATCCATCCGTCCGCTCCCCAACCTCTCCACGATTAACTTCCAGCTTGTGACCACCGCCTACAGGAGCTGGGCCGCTTTGACTTGATAGCCGCCAGGGCCAGTTCCAATGCCAGTGCCACACTGCCAGACCTGTCGGTGCCCACGGACTCCAGGTCACCTTAAGGGGTTAGCGGCAGGTAGCGGTGCAAGTACTTTTCGACTCGGAGGCAGCGCCAACACCAACGCCAGCGTGACCGTCACCGTCAACGTTGGTACCGACACCAGCGCCATTGCCCAGGGCAGCAGGGGCTACACACTAGCTGCACTCGGGTCCGGGGCCGGGGTTCTAGGCACGGCGATCATCGTCAACGGGTAGCTGCTAGCCAGAGCCACCTGGTTGGGATCCTCACGCTGTTTGGTGAGCCAGGGTGCCAGCCCACAGCGACAGCTAGGATGGAAGGTCGGTGGGTGGAGCCTTTTTCTGTGTCTCAACACCAGCTCGGCGAATGTGTGGTATCAAGCATTCTCACATCTACCTCATAAACCGATGCTTAATGTGAGCTTGCACTTTGGGGAGGACAGTTTCTGTATTTGCGAAAGCATTCTATCAAGGTGCGAAGTCGTGAGTAGTCAGGGGGTGCCAGGTGGAAAATTCCGATGCCTAGAGTAGTGTTCTAAAAGGCTGATACCGTAGGCGGACAATAACGTTCACAAATGAACGTTGAAATATGATTGAGGCGCCTCCAAAAAAAAAAAAGCACCAAGTGTTATATTTTGCTTCTACAACCTTGAGGGAAGCTTTATTTTACCGCCTATGTCGAACTCTGAAGCATTCTGAAGCATCTGACCATGGGCAGCAACAGCGCCTTAAATATCTTAGAATCACCAATCCCACCTTAACAGCAGCGGTGATGCCTGGAGAAGAGGCATTGGTAAGACGTCAACAGCACCGTAGTGTACTTTACCAGACGCGACGAGGGGGGGAATAAATAAGAAAAGAAATAATGAAAACACATGTGCAGTTCTGCTGGGGAAGGGAGGGGAGGCAGGGCGATGAGAGATGGGCGAATCCAATTACATACCTCATTTTGAGTCAAGGAGGGCAAGTGCAGTAGCTTGTTGGATGAGTGCAGCTGCCAATAGTCCAATAGTCTGCATCTCCGCCCAGATGGTAATGGCCACTAAAAGCAAAAACCGTTGTGGCGTCAGGCCTCCCTAACCCAATTCTTAACTCTCCCGGGCTAAAGCCGCCGAACTAAGCGAGCCCAGAAACACCCCTTCCACCTTTTCAGCTGGCTTCAGCTATGCAGCTGCCGCTCCTGTGGGCACCCTGCTCCACCCACCTCATGATTTACCACCTAAGGTGAGCTCCCTTCACCAATTTTGGCAGGTCTTTTACCCGACACTGGCACTGGCACTGGCTGCGCGCTGGAGGGCTATGCTTCAGCTCGCCTTGAGATCTATGGCTATTATTGCGTCGGGGCCGTAACATGATGCGATACTGGTTGTATCCCATTTGATTAGGATAGCCAAGAGTCACTTGTAAGCTAGTTGGTAGACAAGTAGGCGCCTGAGATCTATCTCCACGACTCGCTTCTATCTGTGTGAGGAATTGGGCAATGTGCCTCCATCCAGTCATTCAACAATGCGCAAACTCCAATCGATCAAATGGAAACACCCACCGGCAAATCAGTAATACCTGAGCCCATTGGGCTCCAAACGCAATCAATCCACGCCAGGCTCCTTGCATCCCATAATGAACAAGGAGTTCATGCCTGCCTGTACTTGGTGTTAGAGGTGGCATATCTCAAGACGCAGGCTCCTGGACTTCGTCGGCCTGATCCAAGCCATGCTTCAATACATCTGCTTCCATTTAGGACAGCTGGAGCATTAGCCACTTAAACGAATACCATGGTGTCCTCACCCATTGCCATTCATTCGGCCCTCATAAATAGATGTCACCGCCTTCCCCTGTAACCCACCGTCGCCACGCTTCTTCATAAGCTGATTCCACATCATCAACCCAGCGGCGCGTATCGAACAGCCCGCAGTGCCATTTGCCATCCCAGAGTAGCTTGCGCATCTCTGCCAGCCGTCCAGAACCCTCACCGTAGTCTCTGCTCGTCATGCTATAGCTCAACCCGCCCGCTAGTCGTACGGCCATTTGCTCATACTCGGACTCATTCTCAGCAATCAGCTCTGTTGCCACCTGCTGCCCCTGAGGGGTTTTGGGCAATGCTCCTTTAAGGATCGACGCCGCCATTCGTGAACACATCTTGTAGGGGTATCGCGGGAGTGTAAGTAGTGGTGTACTTGACCATAGCACGTCTGCTGCCGTGGTGTGGGCATTACACTCCGGTGTATCTAGGAAAAGGTCGCACACTCGAGCGCGCGAGATGTGCTGGTGCTTCGGCGCTACATCTGTGAAGATGAGACGATTGGCTACCTCAGTTCCTGCCCAGGCCTTTGCTGTTCGTCGTAGGTTGGCCTCGCCCAGTTCGGGAAACCGCAAAAGCCAGAGGATCGCTTTGGGCGCCCGGGCCAAGATGCGCAACCAAGAACGGAATGTTGTGGGTTCAATCTGACCATGTTAATCTCCCATTCTGACAGTACCAATGTCTCTATCTGGACACTCACCTTATATAGTTGATTGAAATTCCCCAAAATTATTGCGTCGTTTGGGAGTGTGGGAAACAACTCCTTACGCATCTTCCATCGGCGTTGTTGCTCCTCTTCCCATGTCATATTGCGTTCATCCGCATCGCATGACTGGGCGTGATCGCAGCAGAAAAAGGTATCACGGCAAAAGATGATATTCTCCGAGTACATCCAGTCGGCTCCCTTCCCTTCGGTATCGTCGCGAAACACGTCTTCCACGCCTACGTTGAGCCGCCAAGGGCGAAGAGTTGTCGGAGGAATTGCGGTGCTGTCTGCAAGGATGTAATCGCACCACTCGGCCCCAAGAGTTCCTGCGAAGCCCATGAATGACATTTGTATCGGTGCAGGCCGGGCTGCAAATATCTCATTACGGGCGCCTCTGGTATAGCCGTTTAGATTGACTAGTATGTGGATTTCATCTTTGATGATCTGCTCCACTAACTTTTCTGACGGCCAGCTACTGACGTCCCGGAATACCGGAGCCTCGCGTTCAATTTGCTGTCGATGAGTAGACCTGTCGCTTGCGGTCGTTGCATAGCAAAATGCTCGAACACGCCGAGGGTTGTGGAAACCAAAGACGGACTGCATTCTAACGTTGTTGTTAGACATTACTAGTGTCAGAAGGGGGATAAGTCGTGAGAGACTTACAAGTGAGCCAAAGGATGATTATTGAAATCCGACGATACATAGCCAACATTTAGATGGGGACTTGGAGGTGGTGGCGGAGGATAGACCGTCGACGGGATCCATGGCAATCGTAGGGTTGAGCACGAGATACGGATAGCATTACGTTGCGAGATGACCCTGATGTCCCTTGCTGTGAGCGGACATGTGAATGTATGAAACGGTAGCACAGTTGGCGCCGCTGGTACCGTAAGACTGGGCAGTAAACGCAGTCGGGTATACTTCGAATGCTTTGCAACTCGAGAAATGTATCGATCGCAATACCATCTCCATTGCGCCACTCGAGTAGCTCGCTCGACTAGGCGAATAAAGCGTGAGCCTTCCCACGGTTTGCCTGCCCAGTCACGGAGTGCCTTGTCGGGCTTGAACGAGCTATCTGAGCAAAGGGGTAATATATGGTCGACTAGGGCGATCATTGCTTTTTCTTCGAGAACGCCGCAACCCCATTGTGAGGCCTCTTGCAATTGCCGGCCAACAATGCTCGCAACGCGCCGCGTTAGGCCGCTCTCATGACCTCGTGCGCGTGCGTCGACCAAAAGCCCTTTCTCATCAACGTGCCATCGATCATACTTTCCCGAGTGAAGCATAACACCACCACGGCCTCTCCAGTCGCAGACAGAATTCAATGCTGTAAGCAGCCCGCAAACAGCCTCGGCAAAGTCCGGGTTTGAGCTCACGGCACGCTTATAATACATGATGGCGTCGTTGATCCGGCCTCTGTCCTTCACTGCATTGGCCAAGTTCGTTAGGGCAATGTCGAAGGTCCCATCACAGGAGACAGCCTGCTCGTACATCTGGATTGCCAAATCGAGTTGTCCGATATCCTTTAGTAGACTTCCCAGATTCGTATGAAGGTGAACGTGTTTTGGGTCTAAGCGTAGACCGTAATGATAGTACGCCAGAGCCAGAGCTAAACCGCTTCCTGGTACGATTCCCGGAATACTAGGCTGAGTATATGCGTCGGCGCCCGTATGCAGGGGATTGCTGGCAACTTGCTGTACTCCTGCGAGGAGGATGCCGACATTATTGGCCGTCGAGGGACTCTCCTGTAACGACAATGAGAGGTAGTAGAGCGCCAGAATATCTCCAACACCAGAGGGTCGTCGGAGAAGATCCGGACCGGCGCTGCCGCTCGATATAGCATCCTGAAAGATCTTGGCCAGGGAGAGGAGAGAATTGCTCGTCGTCTGCACTGCAGCGCGCTTTGTAGCGCCCTCGGCTACATAACGAAGACCAGGAAGCTCACCGCTGCGGCCAAATACGAGATGTGCGGTATGCCGAGCCCTCTCTGGAGGCAACAACAAAGGCCGCAATGGATGGGAGCCTTGAGCGTTCGAAGCCGAATGAGGCTCTGTCGGCGACAAGACGGATTGGATTTGGCGCACAAGGTCTCGTATGCCACTCATCCCCCGGCCAGCGCTGATAAGCACAGCTTCTTCAAATGCCTCTGAGGCTTTTTCAACCTCCTTTAAGCTATAGAGCATTGTCCCTTTAGCGTGAATCAGGGCCAGGATTCGCCCATTCTCCTTCCCTGAGATGGCATAGCCACTCGACCCATAACCATGGGGTTTAGATTCGCCCCTCTGAGGTGCAACTGTGTAATGCTGCGCCTGCTGCAAGTCAGCAATTTGGTACTCATGGGACATGGGAGTTCCAGCAAAGCCCTTATTGGGCTCCATTAAGGTGGTGGTATAAGATTGCTGTGCCGATGCCTGTGACGACAACCTCAACGCTTGTTGTACGAAGTTAATGATTTCGATGGCTTCTCGGCTGCGCTTCTTGTATAGAAGTCCAACAAGATGCTCGGCGGCTTCCAAGTAGCTGGGCCGTAATTTCACGGCTCTGAGCCATTGCTGCTCGGCCTCATCTTGGCAATTGAGGCAGTACAGAGTAGCAGCCATATTTGTGATAGCCTCGACGTGACTGAGAAAGAGTCAGACATCCTGAACAGCCACTTGACAGTTCAATTGGGATAGGTTTCTTTTACCTCGAGTCAAGAGTTGCAATCCTCGAGAACCATTCTAGTGCCTCTTCATACTGCTCCATCCCGTAATGGAGGCAACCTCCGAGTAGCATTCCGTCAATCCAATTCCAACCGCTTTGTTCGCAAAGACTGTTGAGGACTTCGAGGGAGGATTTTGCGTTGGCGAGCGGCGACACCTTTCCGGGTGAGAAGGAGTTACTGAAAAACCCCGAGATCTGCGCTGGTTGTCTTCCATTTAGCATGCGGTCCGTTTGCGCAAAACCATCGCGTGAATAATATGATCGACTTGCTTCGACATCGCTGCCAGCTACAAGACTAGGATACTGCGACCTGTTCGTCATGTAAGAGTTTGGATCATGGTGGTTGCTGATATTAGCCAACTGTTTGGTCTGTGACCTGACCAACCCGTCCCCAACAGATTCAGGCGATGGCATTGCTGGTCTCGGTGGCTTGGGATACACAATCAGTTTTGGTGATGTGCAAAGATTAGAGTTGGCCTTTGTCGAATGCGATCTTCTAGCGTTCTGAAGATATGCCAAGAGGTCAATATAGCTCTTATGAGCTTGTGATAACACCTTTTCTCGGAAACCTTGTTGGCTAGCCAGTCCGGAAGCCAGATTGTGAGGTTGCATGCTTGTGTTGGGAGCGAATATTGAAGTATGTAGAAAGGTGTGAGAGGACTGTGTAGAGTCGAACGGGACTTCGGAATTCGTCGAGATATCATATGATAACTGCCCCATGGAATCAGGGTTGACAGCTAGGCCAGGGCCAACGTCCTGTCTCTGCACATATCTTGAGGTTGTTGGGCGAGACTGCTGGGTATTTCGATAACCCCAAGGTGATGAAGGCATAGTCGGCATAGACACATGACCGAATGGCAAGGAGTCATTCACAGCGGCTGGAGGCGGGCAAAAAGCGCGGACATTATACTCATTGGCCCTCAATAGTGGCTGGTAGACACTTGGAAAGAGGCCGACTGCATCGGGAGGAACATTTGGTTGGTATTGCCTGGTAGGGGGGAAGATGTTCCGGTGCTGTTCTTGATAGGGACCATGTTGTAGAGACATATCGTTGATGGACGGCCATAGCGCCGATATCATCTGCATCCGCCTGCCAGTATCGTCGAGACTCAGATCACCAGGGAACGGAAGCTGAGTGTCAGCGGCTAAGGAGTGACGCAGCTGCGGTGGAGGACTCGTCACAGCATAGCTCATCGAGGTTACTGCCCCAGGCAATATCATATGTTTCAGCGGCGGCGGGCCCTGAGAGAGTTGAGTTGGCGAGCCATCATAGCCAGCATCAATGGTCCCGTTTGGCGTCTTTCGCCGGAGGTGGTGTTCTCGTCGGGGCAGATACAGTGAGCTGGAGGAGGCGGCTGCTCGTCGTAGGGGTTGAGAGGTGCGGATAGGAAAGGATCGCTGAGTTTGGAAACCGGTATCCCGAGAGTAGTGGTGGCTGGCGGAGGGCGCATCGTGGGTCGAAAACATGGCTAAAGGATCGAGGTTTGATGGCGGCGGCGTCACCGCATGGGGTATCTGGAGGAGCGGTAACATGACAAGGTGGTATATGGAAGAAGGACAGGCAGACAGAACGCAGACGGGAGGAAGGACGCTCGAAGGGGACGGTCACTCATCGCCTTCAGATCAGAGAGCATGGCCGGCGGAGTCGAAGAGAATCGCTCATGGAGTCGCTTATAGGCATCGGGGTTTGGCTGCGCGCGCTCGAGGACCACGCAACGCCGAGAGCCCAATGCCAATGTCGCGAGGAATTTGCCCGTCTTCGGCTGTCAGATGGCGTACGATTACAGCTGTCAGGATAGCAGGCCAGACGACTCGATCAGAGTCTAGTGAGGCGAGCTGGGTTGAAAACGACGTGGGAAACAACAACGTAGGACGGGATGTGGAGGTTCAGGATGTGGACATCTGAGGCGGAGGTCATCGCCGTTGTCATTTGTTGGAATGTCAAATCGGAAGGGTATGCAGTTGGAGTGGAGGGGATGAGTAGAGACGCAGAGCCCAGCGCTCAGATCAGTCTTGGGTACGGCCTGGTGCCTCTGAGCTGGTGGTGTGGCGTAGTCAGGCAAGCCAAGACATCTGGGCTGGGTCATCTTACTCACTCTCCCCCCCTGTTCTAACATGTTGCAAACCTCGAATCAACTACGTAGTACCGACAATGCCCTATTACCATCCCAGTCGGCAATGCAGTGATGTGATGTGATATCTATAATGGTGCCCAATCGTGTCCCCGACTAAGAACGATACTTTTAGTTCATGGTGGGTGATGGCTTGCATGTCAGATATTATGCCATCCACAAATGTCAGTCTCTTGTACTCGGAAGAGGATGTCTCTAATTGGGTAGTACCTTGAACAACGCGTTTCAAGCTACATCAGTTAGTCTAGATGCATCAATCGTTTGGTGCGCTCTGCCTCTCCTGTTTTGGGTATTGAGGCGCGAGGCGCACAGATACGGGAAATATATGTTGATTGCGCCAGTTGAGGATGCGCCAACGGCAATTACTCCCAATGAGCGCTCGAGCAGAACGACTGAAAAGGCATACATTACACTGCGTAGTATCCTGTTCTCTACAATCACGACTGAGGCTAAGGTAGCTACTATATAACAATGTTGGGTAATTGTACGCCGTGTTAATGGACCTCGACAACCATTGAGGCAGTGGATGTCGCGGTGAGTATTAGGCCTTCAAATATTTTTCTTCCTTGCACAAAAATTGAAATAGACCAGGGGACACTTAGGTAGATTTCAGAGTGTAGTCAAGGGTAGGGATATTTCGTCTCTCAATATCACAAGTTGGGGCGCTTTCAATGATTGTTTGCGCCTCGATTGATGGGCGATCAGTTGTTTTTCATCTATATGCGACCATTTTACTCTTCGGGGACTGCCATAGAAGTTAGCGATGTGATTATAGCCATGATTTACGAGTACTCACTATCGATATCGCCACTATCAATGGCCTCGATGATGCTTTGTGGGGGCTTGCCATCAACCTGGCAGCCGACACTGTAAGCAGTACCCAAAATCTCCTTGACAGTTCCCTTGAGCTCCTTGGCGAATGACTTGTAGCGCATGGTGCGGGCGATCTCGATGATCTCGTCGAGGGCAACCGACTTGCTGTGCTTAATGTTCTTCTCCTTCTTTCGGTCGCGAGGAGGCTCCTTAAGGGCCTTAATGATAAGAGACGACGCAGTGGGAACAACAGACACCGCTGCCTGTCGGTTCTGGATTGTGAGCTTGACAGTTACGCGCAAGCCTTTCTGTCGTCCCCATTAGCACCGCATCGCTGAGAATTTGTGTTTGTTGACCGTACCCAGTCACCAGTTGCCTTGGCGATGTCTTCTCCGACCTTCTTGGGCGATAAACCCAGGGGTCCGATCTTGGGAGCAAGAGCTGAAGATGCACCAACCTCACCACCAGTGGCTCGGAGGTGGCTTGACATTGTCAGCCTGATTTCGAATCTTGCACGAGGGTATCATACATGACCTTGACCTCGTTGGGGTCGAACTTGGGAGCTACAAAGACGCGTTAGAACAATCGACAAGGCTCTCGATGTTGGCACATACGCATGATGATGTTTTAAAAGTCGGCAGAGGCTCGTGGTTTGCGTGCCGTAAGAGTTATTTGATGGGAGGATGTCGATGGTAAGGAGAGTTGGGAGTTTCAGCGATGATTAAAAAAAAAAAAAAAAGGTGTGCGCCCCACCTATCTGCCCTAATTGCCGTGCTGGGAAGTTGGAACCTCACGTCTCCCATCCTAAAGTACAGGTACCTTAGGCTAGGAGAGCCCACGGTCACGTGCTTTGTTTTTTCCAGCTCAGTTACCTTATATTAGCTAAGTGTAAGTACCAATGGCTACCTACCTAGTCGAAGTTTGAGATTCACAGTATTTGCGAGATGAGCCTTCCGTTTTGAGTACAACATCCACAGTATCCAAGAACAGCAAATCCAATGATAAACCCTTAGACTCACCCGATCAATTACTAGCTTCACATTGAGACTCGACACCTTGGATACGCGTAGAGAGTTCAACCATGGTCGTTTTCTAATGCGGCTTATTGAATCTTTCTATTAAGTTATACACGCAGTGCCTACGTTTCTCTTCAGCACAGGTATCCTTAGCTTGACCCCTTATCCGTCCTCATGAAGGGGAACCCTTGCAGGCGAACGCTAACCATCCTTCTAACTTCTTGACTAGGCTATAGGCTCGGTCCCACTGGGAATCAGGATCCGTGAAATCACGGTTAGTTGGTGCCACTGACAGCCAGCCTGCAAAATCGAATTAGATCTGGTTTACGTTTATGGGGAACAGTCATGGGCCGGACATACTTCATCAAGTGATCCATAAAGGTCTGCAGTGACACATCATCGGTAAAGATTGTTTGTGCAGTCGTCGCCCCAACACCTCCGTAGGGGCCCGTTGTGTGGGTTGTAGATGGGTTAAGTTTAGATAATAGGAATCTTGCCTGAGAACCACCTGCATCGCAAACAATGAACCGTGGCAAGGGAAACCTATCTGTGATGAGGTCCTGTGATGCGTTAGCACCATTGTCGCAGAGGAGTTGCGTTTATATACTGACCCGTGCGTCTTCCTTGGGTTGCTCAAGTAGCGAGGCAAAGTTTTCATACCCCTCCTGGTCCTGGTAACCCGCCTTTCTCCATTCTGCAATGGTCTCTCCGTGGAAAATAAGGATGTGGAAGAAGGTATCGAGCAACAAAATATGGGTTGGTTGGATCGATGCAGAATCCAGAAGAACCGGCTGTCCGCCGTCTTGGTCAAAGGTATAGGAATCCAGGGTCGGTTGGATCATGACGAGAGAATTGCTAACGTCTTCGTGATTGAGAACATGGCGATAAAAAGCGGTTTCGTCGGGCGAGTTATTGAAAACCTGTAGGAACTGGCTTCGACGAAGATGGAACATAAACTGTGGGTATAGTGTAAAGTTCTTCTCCAAGCGGAAGGATGAGGGATCATCCTTTCGGTAGTCGGCGAATCGGGAACAAAGACGAATCAACATTCTATCAACCCAACGCAGAACATCTGGACCGTCATCAACCTCAGCTTTGAATACTGCTATCCGTGACATCAGGACGGCCGCTGCCTCCTGGTCAAATGACTGAGCTAGGGCCGGGTCGCCGGCTGGACTGCTAAGATTTCTAGCGACTGTTGTCACTCGTAAATGAAACTGGCCAGACGAGTGCTGATAATAGGTCAAGAATTGCATCATGCCCTTCTGCGGCGCCTGTTGGTGTGGCGCTGCGCTCTGGCCCGCGATTTCGAAGTATATCCCATAACTCGACTTTGGATCAATGCCACACATTTTCCAGGAGCAGGTATTGCCAATTCCACACTCAGTCTCGCCAACGGAAATAGACTTCTTGTTGAGCGACACGGCATGTCCTATGAGTCCGGTAACTTTCAGTTCTTTGGTTGTTAGTACCTCGAGGACTGCATTGAATCCCATCAGGAGATTATCGTCGCCGTCCTTCTCGAACACTCGCACGAAGGATTGTTTGAACATGGACGATGTGAAACTATCTGTTAGAATCATGTGTCCTCCCGTTGAGTTGCATAATCCCTTCATCTCTAGTAGGCCGACCTGATCGAGGCAGCCAGCGAATACGTCGATTATGTGACCATTGTGGGCTGTACGCTTGGCAAGATTATCATAGAACTGTAGAGTCGGTTAGTACTGGCTAAGCCAAGCGCTGCATCTTCTTACCTTGATAGCCTTCTTGTAATACTTGACATTATCACGGTCAATATCATGATGTGATCGAATTGGTTCCCTCAGCTCTGGCCCAACAACCATCCCCGGCCCTTCGGTTGCTGGACCCCCAGCAAACAGCATGATGCGACCCCCGGCGTTCTGGAAAGACGATTCCATGAGCCCAACAGCGACGCTGAGCGCCACTCCGGTACAACGGAGGCTCCTTCGATCATTAGCGACAGGCCAAGGATCTTTCTGAAGGGACTCGAGCGCTTTTGTAAGCTGAAACTCAGCCTGTTGTACAGGTAGAAGGAACCGAGACGCTGGGCCCATAGGTAGGGGCCGTCCAGGCTGAGGCTGCATGCCAGGACGCAGACCAGTTGATGAAAGTCCAAGCATCTCCTGAACTTGCTTGGCAGAATAGTCCTTGCTGCCTCGAAACACGTACGACTTGGCGCATTCTTCATACCCAATCTCATGAACGTGGGCCTTGCTAAGTATCAGTATTATTGTGCGATTGGCGTGTCAACCGTTGCTTACCATGGTACCATACGTGATGAGACCAACTAGGGCATTCTCTGGAAGCAAACTCAGGCTCATAACCAAGGACTCCTTGAGAGAGGCCAGGCTGTCCACTTCCTGGCACATGTCCACCACATAGAGAAAAATCGGCGGTGCAGGCGCCGGCCGTGAGAGTCGGTATTCAATAGTTGTGTTCGCTGGGTGTAACTCTGGAGGGATCGCATTCGCAGTAATGTCTTTGTAGTGAGGTGGAAGCTGGTTTCTCGATAGGCAGAAGGGACAGATCCAAACTCGCGCTCGAACATCAACCTGGCTATTCCTCAGTTAGTATGTAAGAGGTTTGCCGTCTTGCGAACTTGACAAGACTGTATGTGGCAACTAACCAAAATGGATTTAAGACCGATCGGCAAGGTTGTTTGCAGGTAACCGGCTCAAACTGAAGGAGGGGAGTATCTGGTTTCTCTTTCAGCGGCGTATAGAGCGCTCCAATTGGAACTACAAGTCTCGAGGCCTCCTAGGCGGAGATCAGCATTTGAGCCTTAAACCATGCAATTATCAGTGTTCATCTCACCATACGGGAGCTGGGGAAAACGTTCCAGCTCAATCGAACACCATCGCGATCCTCTATCTCGCTCCATTGCTCCTTGAGCGCCTCGTAATCCATCGCGAACCGCGTGTGTGGCGTGAACCGAAACTGTAACTTGATGATACCGATAGGGAGTAATAAGCCGCTCGAGCGGAAATCGAGGCAATTATCAACGCGAAAATATTAGAGTTTGGATTTGCTAAGTAAGGTCAAAAGCGTAGCAAGGTGAGTTGACGAGTGTTCAAGCACGGAACTGGCAGTCTGGCCAGGCTGGCAACTTGATAGTAGCATAATATGAATCTAGAGGTTACTTATGCTTATAAAGGTAATATAATAAAAAGTATATTAAAGATAAAGAGTTAAGCTTAAAGAACTTAAAATATAAAAATAATTATATTAATTAATATATTTTTTAAAAATAAAATATAAAAAGAAATATATTAAATTTTAATATAATATATATTATAAGTATATAGCGCACTTAAGTATATAATATATTAAGATTTATACTTTAAATTGCAATTTTAAGAAATTCTTTAAAAATTAGAATTAAGCTTAATATAGCTTAAATTTTAATATAGATTAAGTTAATTAAAGATTTATATATTAGAATTTTTATAGATTTTATGAAATTTAATTAAAATAAATATTAAAAAATAAGCTTATTTATATTATTTTTTTAGGTTTTTTATATTTAAAAAGCTATATAAACTCTTTAAAAATATAAGAAAAATA